>JAPSES010000028.1:0-21596 GCA_029822895.1 Maxillicosta whitleyi | reverse complement strand
ATCTATCTATCTATCTATCTATCTATCTATCTATCTATCTATCTATCTATCTATCTATCTATCTATCTATCTATGCTGTTTATTTCCACTGATACAGGTTTATATTATCAGACATCTCCTTTCAGAACCTGCCTTTAATCTTCCATGTGTTTTAATGTGAATCTGTGTCCCACACAAACTCTGTGGATGTCTGCATTCCCACTGACTGAGGAGCAGCCCCTCTCTGCTGGAGGGCGGCCACAGCACAAAGCACTTTCCAAACACTCAACAACTAAAGTTACCTTTAACTTTGTGTGTTCGTGTCATGACAAACCCGACCCACGGCGGATCCGTGGGCAAACAGCTGCTGCTGGTGATCTGCGACACGCTTTCCCTGCTCGGTTTCGATCTGCAGGCAACTGGCAATCTGCCTGCTGTTTTCGGAAGCCATTTTCACTGGCCACAGTGGCTACTGACACGGACCCACCTCGAGCACAGACGCGGCGGGGACACTCGCTCTCTCCCGGGTCTCGCTCTCGTCTCACGCCGGACACCGAACGCGGACCCCCGGCCGCTGGCTCCGAGGCTGCCCGCTGACGCAAAGTTTCCTGGTAATTTTTGCAACGACTCAGTCGCCTCTCCGAGCTTTGACCACCATTTTTTATCACAGGAAATGACATGGAAAACGGAAGAAAGCAATTGCGCAAAAATTAAAGTTAACTGTGTGGATTTCGGTCTGACAGGAGCAGGAGTTCATCTGTCACTGTTCCACTGTTCCCTCCACAACAAAACAACAAACTGGCCCTGAGTTTGTACACCTACAGAAAAAACACATAGTGATAAATAACCACCTACAACTATCCCACTGAATATTATCTGTTTGTTTTCGAAATACAAGTAATAATAATGCTTCATCCACAAGGATTTTTTTTCTAGAAGTTTAAAGCAAAATATCAAATTAATCTACAAATATTTAAGGCAATTACACAGAATGACCCTCTGCAGAATAAACATTTTATTAGAAAATCTGATGCTTCCACATGAACATATTTTTAATTACCCTTTGCATTTTATTAATAACTTGAACCTGCAAATTAAAGTTTTAGAAAGTAAACACGTAGCCTGATTCTGAGACGAGTATAAGCATTAAAAATGTAATAATGCAATTTAGAAGAACCATGAGTTGTATAGTGTACATAAATGTATTAACATAATATTACATTATTAACATCTTACATTACTTCAAAGATTTGTATTTTTATATGTATATTTATTTATTACAAATAAGTGTGATAAATAATGTCAGTAGTTCTTATAGATAGTTAATAAACATTTTAGTCACCATTCTTCAAACCTTGCGGTTTCTTAAATGTTTCCAGTGATAGTGGGATTGTTTTTGATGATGAATTGGACCCTGTTCAGATGTTAACATACATCCGGAGAGATTAGATCCAAAGGCGCCAGCGCTAATGCAAGTAGGACCAAACTGAAGGTGTGAAGGTGATCTGGCATGTATAAAGAGACCAACAGAAGGACTGCTACTCAGATGACTCTGTTGTGGAAGAGAAAATTACCTACACTACATATAATATGGTGTAAATTCAGTAATATATTTTAAATATTGTCACTAAATCAGCTGTCATACAAGACAATAATGCACAATAATAATATTTTATTTAAAAGGGTCTTAAGAGACTCAAGGACTTTGTACACTGGTTAATAAAACAATGGTTAAAAATGAACAGAATGACATCAATGGAGTCCAATAGGTGACAAGACTGTGGATAAGTATGGAGGTGGAATAGAGGGTGAGGGAGGGGTGGATGTGGTTAATGTTATGTAGATGAAAGTATGTAGACCGGCTGATGTTATTAATGTGGGATTTGAAGGATAGTGAGGTGTCAAGGACAACAGCCAGACTGTTAACGTGGAAGAAAAGGGAAACTGAGGAACTGTCAATTGTGAAAGAAAGAGTCCGCTCCAGATATAGTGGATTTGGTTCTGATAAGAAGGATTTGTTTTTTGCTGCTGTTTATTTTTAGGAAGTTTGAGATGAATCAGGATTTTATTTCCTATAAGATAGAGGTGAGGGAGGAGGGTAGAGGAGTGGAGGTGGGGATTTTATAAGCCATCCTGTTGAAGGTGAAATGAAAGCTCTAGTTTAGGCAGTAATTGAGCTTTTTTATTCACACGTAGAGCAAATACAATGGGCTCTAATTCCAAGCTTAATCACTTAAGATGCAAAAAATGCAATGTCACTGTTTCTTGTTAAGCTCAGTGATGGCGACAGGAACAAAACAGTTTTAATAACGCTGTGTCCTGCACCTTGGAGCTAAAAACCTCCATCCAGAGGAGAAGAGCTGAAATAAATTCACCCTGTAAAAAGGATGGGAGTCATTATTAAGGTTTGATGAAACCTCTGTCTGTTTAGTGTGCAGGGAGGCAGGGCAAGACAGGGACTCACCAATGAAGGGACTGGACCATCTGACTACTTTGTTCAGTGAGTTTTTCTGTGTAACTAAGTTCATGCCATCAGGCAAAAAGATAAAACAGACTCAATAAATTAATGATAAAACAAAGTGAAAATGGTTTGTTCAATGTGGAAGTGGGCTAGTTTTCTAAGGCAGTGCAGGTGCTGATGGCCCTTTTTGCAGACTGACAGACAGCTTTAAAAGTGAAAATGTGATGCTTTTCTATGTTGACTTTCATTTTTAAGTTACCCTAACTCAAGCTAACCTGTATGTGTTTTACTTTTTTTTAAGTAATAAAAAAATAGGGCTTCACAGATATGGTGAGAATCCTATCATGATTGTTTCAGCCAGTATTGTTATATATGATACTGCAGTGAAAGGTATATTTAAGGTACATACATGGAAAGTACACATATTAACATTTTGTTATTTATTTATTTATTTAACCAGGTTGGTCTCATTAGATTGGGTGATCTCTTTTTCAAGGGAGACCTGGACAAGATGACAGTCACATAATTACAGTTTTACAATAATTAAAGCATTTGCAAACACAGAAAACATACAATTAGTCGAAATGTTTATAGATCAACAACCTTGTTTCCAGAATTTTAAAGCTCTCTTTAAAATAAGTCAAAGGAATCAGTGATTATAGAGATGGAGCTCAGACTGAAGCTTGTTCCAGGCAACAGGGGCTGAAAACTAAAAATATATAAATATTTTTGAGATGTCTATGAAACATAAACTGTCACCTATTCTTTCAATTATTCCTTTGCTGTCCACACTTAACACCACTGAATTGAGTGTATGTTTGATGTTTTCTGACATTTATACCTCATTCTAAGGTAAAGAGAATGCATAATTATGGATATTAGGTTTCTTTTCTGCAATTAAATGTCTGTAAAAACTGCTTAAATTGTAGCCTTTTATGATTATGTGATTGCAGTCTTATTAACAGTGCAACTCTATCAAAGCTTTAAATATTTAGCTTTGTAATGTTATGTATACCAAATATTTTATTGAAATACTTCATTATCTAATTGCCATCAACCAGTGTTGCAAAACCAAACATCTGGAATATAACGTGAGTGACGGCTGAATATATACCATCCATGTAGACTTTCATCACACAGATACTAGAATGTTTAAGATTCACAACACGAAGAAACAGAGATCCCCTGTGTCATAGTTGCATAGCCCACTATCAGCAGCAACAGTAGCCTATGTTAGCATTAAGACATTTCAGGGTTCAGGATTAAGAACTGCAGGAGAACTAAGCTAGGAATTTTTTTTTTTTTACAAATTAAAAATTGTAATATTGTTTTTGGAGCCACACATTGTCTAAATATTAATTGCAAATTCAGTAGGCACATAATAAAGTTATATCTTTTAATTTTATAAATATTACCTAATAACTTAATTAAGTCCATATTTCCAATTGGTTTTAATGTGGACAAACAAGGGTCTGTTCACATCTGCATGATCCAAGTGGACAGCTGTAAGAGCATCTGTTCACACCTGGCTTTAGAACGTGCACAATACGGATACAAATAAAGTAACCATGAACCATGATAATTATTTTTTACTTTTGCTTAAAGGTAAATGAAAATATGTAAACAGTGTGGGAAAACAACACTGCTACAATTAATGATTTCGTCACTATAACTGCATCTTTAATGTATTTGCTATGAGGTGGTGGGAAATCGAAGTGAAACAGAAGAGAGAGAGAGAGAGGTCAGTATTACAACCTAAAAGTTACGAGTCTCACTGTGTATGGACACTTGATGGAGGTGTGGATGTGCTCGAATGGGATGTTTCCTTGCTGGTGCATCCACTCTGACCATCCTCTGATCTGCTTCTCCACGCAGGAAAATAGAGTAAAGTCAATCTGTTTGGGACTTTTCTTCCGATTTCATCCTGTGAACTGAACTGACTTTTTACACAACAGTCTCTTCCTTCCTTTTTTTTGCAGAAAATTAGCCACATTTTTTTCTGAAAACAACAATAATAACAACAACAAGCAGCAAACACCAACTAACGCTACTTAAGCTAACCGCCACAGACTACCCAGAAGCCACCGCGGCGTGAGATCACGTGCCTAAATATACAAATAACAGTTTTCATCCCATAAAACACAAATGTAGCATCCTGAAACAAGTCGATTATCCTATTAATTAATAGTTATTAATATTGTTTGTTAAATGGACTCACGAACTTCGAAAACATTTTGAAGTTTCAGGCATATTTGAGTGCATGTTGATGGCAGTTGTCCTTGCATTTTAGACTTCTACAGAAAATTGTGACAAGATACAGGATTTTTTATTTAAATCCTAACTAGCAATTGTAGTTATGAATGTGATATTTATTGAAAATGAAAAAAGAAAAACACTTAGCAGAGGATGGTTTCGATCCATCGACCTCTGGGTTATGGGCCCAGCACGCTTCCGCTGCGCCACTCTGCTCACGGGCTCAAACCGACATCAGAATATTATTTACAGAGAATTATAAGACTACATTATACCAGAAAACTGATAGTAATAAGTGTTTTATTGTGCATATTTTACTTTATAAGCACCGTTAAATGGGAATTACCCAGTGTTTTCATATACAACCTGAATGCTGACAGCACACCACATTAACCACCATTGCATTTCACTATGAATGAATTATAAGTACAACCAGCAGCGTTTGTTTTAATATTTAAGAATTAAGAATAAGTTTACTGAATATATTAATACTATATATTCGTTTTAATTTTACCTTTACCTGTAAGATTTTTGCATTACACTTTTATATGTAAGCTCGTGTTTTATTTTTATTTTTTTACAAAATGTGGTAGAAATGTCATCTAGGAATGATTAAAATATAAATTAACCCAGTTGTGATCTGAGTTCTGCACATCCACATTATGCCTGAATTTTCATTAATTAAAATGTGAAACACAAGATCATCAGATGAGTCTTCATTAAACACATGGCATGTTTGGAAAACCACTAATGACACATGTTGCTTTTCACAATTTATTAACAAAATGATAAAATAAATAAATACAAATTGATCAAATGCTCCTAATATCAACTCCTCCCCATGTTCCCTACAGTATTTCCTAAACACTGCATACAAAGAATTCATCACAGAAGAGGCTCAATACAGAGGTAAGAATCCCACCAGACCAGTCACAATGTCAGGCCAACAGAAGACACATCTGGAACAGAAGTCAAAAAAATAAACACATTCCTTTCCAAAATCATTATGAAAAAATACAAACAATTATACAAATATTCAGATTGTGTAATTACCAATTTACACATTATTCAGCACACCAGGTGAACTTTTTCTTTATTCATATCGCTACAATGCATCTCACCAAATGGAAGATAAAAAAAGACTTCTTTATTTTTTATTTTTTTGCACTCAACACACCCCCAATGGAATTAGCTGTGGATGAGGTAAGAAGCTTCAGGTGTACAGTTGGGTCCGGACAGGATGGATGGTGAGCAGTAACAACGGATTGATGTCATGTATCAACAATACTAGAAGGCCACAATCATGACTTGATCGTTTGAACTAAAAACTCAAAAGACTATAGAGTTGGAGTGAACTACTTTACAGGATGATTCCAGGAGGATCTACCATAGAAGGAACGCAAGATGAACATTTTTAATGCATATAAAGACTTTTACTTTCTCAAAAACTGAACAGCTTTCAGCTGCCGACAAATGGTCCTTTTCCAGCTTGGTGAATGCACACAATGCTGACGCAGAAATTAATTTCCAAATGATATGCATCAACAACATAAAAAGGCTTCCAAACAGAAATGCACATTTGCAGTGTTCTTTGGATAAATTCACTTTTAGAGCTTGACTATATAGAAACCTAGAAATTTTCTATAGAAGAGGACAATGATGTACACATTTTTTTTTTCTTAAACATTAAGACTCGATCGAGCCCCCACCCCACAGCTCTGCTGGGATCCCAACATTCAGCATGGTGCATTAGCCAAGTTCAAATTAAATCTAAACTATAGAGCCAAAAAGGTTCTAGCTCCGTTCATAAAATAAGATGTCAGGAAGAAATGTTTCAGTTCTAACAATGGATGGCTACTGCACTGTTTTAATATCTAACTGCACACTTTTGGCATCAGGATGCCAGAATGTTCAAAGAAAAGGTGACATTAAATTCACATAAAAACTTAAAAAAAAAAAAACAAAAGCAAATGCATATTAAAAAGGTTTGACAAATCTTGTATAAAAATTTGCATAAGAAGGCATGCTTTCCACTGGACTGAGTGGACAGATGTTGCTAATTGGGTCTAAGTCTGCCCGTCAGGGTGCAGGTTAGTTTGTTCATTCCAAATGCACACAGGCTCCGGCTCACATGACCTGATTTAGCAAACTCACCCCTCCTCCAAAACAGAAGAACCACAGCACAGAGGGAAGGATGAACAATTATGATCAAGAAAAGAAATGTGCTCCTGGGTACACCTAGCGGCATCCTGACTGTGGACTTGACTTAAAATTGAAAAAAAAAAAAAAATCCTCAATCTCAAAATCTGGAGTGAGATTCATAACTGCGATTTGTGTTGCTGACGGATCCCATTTTCACACTGATAATAATACTGGTCAAACCAAAAGTGCATCACAAAACAACTGGCTGTCACATCTGATCAATATCCCATGCAAAGTCTCATCATCAAAAATCCCTCTTTGGAGCATTTTCTTGACTGCGACAACCATCAGGCGACTGATTTTCACCAATGTTCGCCAGTAATTTTTTTTTTTTCCCAAATGTAAAAAACTGAAGTTATTCACGTAAAAAAAAAAAAAAAAAAGGAAAATAAAACACATTTAAGGCAACCCCTATATTAAACAACAACAAAACACTATGTGGTCGAACTAAACGGCATAATATGAAACATAGTTTTAACTTGCATTGACTACTGGCAGCCTGAGGTGAAGGGACTGGGTTTGGAGTTGTGCTCCGTTAAAAGTTTGGGGAAGCTGGGTAGAACAGGACAGACCAGAGGGGGATGGGACGGGTGGGAGGATTATCTGGAGGGCTAGTAAGGTTCTACAAGTCACAGTGCAAGTCAAGAGACAAATATTATCTGCTGTTTGAAGAAAGGCACTCGAGGTACCTACTGTACAGAGGGAAAGGTCCAGTTAGTCTGGAACACAAGTTCAGGCTCTTTGAAAGAAACTTGTTGAGTGGAGAAACTACTCTGCTCTATCCATGAGTGAACACAAACTAACAACCTGTGGACGCCGTTGACAAGTCAACATCATCCAAGTAAGCCAACAATGAACAAAACACATAGCAAATGAAATTCCTAAGGAACTGGGGACAAATTTGTTGCTGTTAAAGAGTTGCATCTCTGGCCTGGTCCAGGAAAGACTTGGATGATTACTGTTTCTGGGATCTTCAGAATGAAGGCAGTTTGTACAGCTAATGTCAGAAAATTAGATCTCATGTTAGATATGTAGACTCACAAAACTCTATATGATATGAAAGGAAACACGTAAAAGGTTGTGTTACAGTTGTCCAACAACATATTCATCCCATAACAATGTGCACTGCCCTCATTGGAATGCTAGAAATAAAAGTAAATAAAAATGTCATGAGGCACAAAACTATACTTTTATCATTTGAGCCTCATGGCAATAAAAGACAGTATAAACGCCAGTTTTTTTTTTTAAGATGTTCAACAGGAAAAAGGGTTTCTACAAGGGTGAATATGTTTTTGAGCAACTAAGCAAAAATGCTCCAATATTGCAAAAAAAAAAAAAAAAAAAAATCCAGCATAACCAGAGGCACCGTTTATGAACAGACCAGAGTTTGTTAATGCCCCGCACCCAACAAGAAGCCAGAAGTCATGAACATTTCACCAGACAAAGACAGACCCAAACTGACAGCCACCACGCCGACAAATAACAGCTTCACATTTCAACCCAGACATGCTCCAGAGAAAAGAGATGGACTAGTCTAACTGTGAGGAGACAAAGAAGCCCGGGCTTTCCTCCCAAAAATATGAACTAGACTTGAGCCTTAATGTCAGACAGAGGTTTGGATTTCCTCCTAGAAAAATATTGGCAATGTGGGGATAAGTCACATCACAACAAAGAGATGCATACTCTGCTTAATTCCATAATAACATACAAAAAGCTCTTCAGCACTTCTTTGTAATGCAGCAAGCTTGTGCTTTAATCTCAGGATTTGTGGTATCTTCCTCATCTGAAGGAGCAGGTTCATACAACAAATCCCTCCATGTTAAGGAAAAAAAAAGTTCCTTTAAATGTTATTGTTTAATAAACTTTCCTGTTTCTGTCTGGGGACTTCCAATTTCCAAAATGGTAGTATCTACATCTTAACAATGCCAATGATTTGATCTTTCAATACAGTAAGTGGAGTTGTCCCTGCTGAATTTGGATACATTTTGGCAGTTCAGGATTCAACAGAAATGTACATAATGCAAAGATCACCACTTCAAAGAGAGGATTCCTTTTGTGTTGATAATGCCAGTCCAGCAGGTTCAGGAACAGAAAGCACTTATTCTGAAGACTAGGAAGACCTGAATATCTTTTCCTATAAAAAAGAAACACAGCCCAGATATAGTTTTTGTGTGTGTTGACATTGCAATATTGCAATTTCACATTTAGTGCTCACAGTTGACACACTTGACTCACAAATGATAACTCAATCACTACACTTACTTGACTGACACCACTGAAAACATCTGTTAGGCTACTGAGCCTGTTCGACCTCGTCCTCCATACCTGGACCACGTTCAACACGCGTCTTTTCTGCCTGAGCTCAGGGATACTGGTGGGGAAGGGGAGGTGGGGAGGGGGTGTGAGGTAAACTGTTAGGGTTCAAGAAGACTGGGGTAATTAGGTGAAAGTCATGATTAATAGGCTGAAGTTACTGATTCATGGCAAATTGGTGAGGACGCTTAAGAATTTCAGTATGCTCTAAGCAAAGTGTTTGTTGAACTGTCCTATAGGACTATCAGCCTGGCCAATATTCAGAATTTTACAACTATTAGTTTTTGGGTTTTTTTTGTTAAACTCCAGTATCTCATAAAATAGTCATTTAAAAACAATAAGATGATAAAAACAATAAGATGTTAAAACTCAGATTTCTGTACAAATACCCCACTTGAAAACAAATGTTTTCATTTGGTGTAGTCTCTTACTTTGGAGAGGTCTGTGTTGAGTTCGATGGTTTTCTCACATTCATCTGTTGAATAGAGAACGTGTCTGCAGAATAATCTGAATTCAAGGGCAGAGCTCTCAGCAGGATTTGGGATTTGGATTAGTTTCTGTGTATTTCGGACACAAATTCCAAAGAGAACTGTGATCTCGTGGGTTATTTATAATGTCTCAAACACAGCTCAGGGGGTCCTTAGGTTTTATGAGTTATATTTACCTTTTCTTTAATTACTTTGTAAATCTTTGCAGTAAAGTTACTGGGAACTCCTTGTACTTTCTGTTTTAATATCAAAATGTTAAAATGTTCTATTTAAAACAATGCAAACATGAAATGTTAATGTTTAAAGATATAACAATTAAGTCTTGCATTGGAGATTTATGAATAAATATTTTATAAAATCTTATCTATATTAATATGAAAATGTATTGGTCTCTTACTACTCATACTAATGAACAATCCTATAAGTACACCTGCGTCATACAGCAAAGAACCCTTTCAATTCAGCTTTTAGTTTTATTTTTCTACTGATGTGACTTTTAACGTGATGTTTCTTCAAAGCTCTGTTCTACCTTTTGGGTTCCTGTGGAAAAGGTAAAAACACCACTGAATTTTACTCTGTTGGACAACACTGTGCAACAACTTGTTTTGTTTAAATGACACCAACTTTTCTTGTATTAAATCTGGGACTGTCCAACATTTTTCATCATAGACAATCATACTGTTTCTTTGCAGAGGGATTCATAGTCTAACCTCATTATAATATACAACATAATGCTGCCTTAATTTCAAATTTGCACATTTGAAACAGATATGAAGTCTGTTTTTAAGACGTTCTGGATGACAGTAAAATGATTTGTTTAAAGCATACTGAACCCTTAAGGTTTAGACTGGAGGGTCACACTTGGTTTAGTCAACTGGCATAGGTAAGTTCAGGTGTAGAATCAGAAGGACAGGGTTATTCAGGTTAATAAACAGAGAAGATCCAGATAGTGGACAGTGACAGGTTAACATTAGGTCTGTTCAGACGAGGGGATGAACAGGGTCTCTTTTCTTCAAGCTATCACAACACTGCTTTTAGACCAGTAACCCCCGACAGATGTTCGGTTCCATGTTCTCGGTTTTCTCCGTACCTAATATGAATCCACCTCTCCACTCCACAGAGAACACAGGGGCCACTATAACAGGCACACACTGGTGTGATGATGAATTAAATCTCCCTTTGAGCATTCCCACCACTTGACGTCTATCACTAATTGGCATGATGACACTGGTACATAAGCCTTCCTGTACCCATATCCGTGGGTGGAACAGCCTACGTCATCCCAGAGTCATGTGACTTGGGCTGTATATCTACCATTGACACAGTCTGACAATACAATGCAAACAAACAACATTTATACAGATTGGCAACTTCAGGGCACCAAACGGTGCAAGCAAAAGTCTTTTTTTTTTTTTTATATATGTTTGAATTCCCGCAACTCAAGAGACATAGCATTACTTTTTATTGTCCAAACTGCTGACAAGAGCTGGCAAAGAATGCTGGGAGGGTTCTGAGGTTTTGCTGTTGTTGGTGTTGCTGCCATCACTGGGAGCGATGTCCTCCTGTTTCTTCTCCACCGTTGTCTCTGCAGCATTGACGGGAGCCATCTTATTCTCAGAGTTGGTGGTGGCGTTGGTGGTGCATCCGCCTGCCGGGCTGTGGTCGGGGCAGGCGGGCTCGGCTGTACCATTGGTGGTGGCAACGGCCACTGACGGAGTGGGAATGTCAATCATCGGAGCTGCCTCAGTCTCAGCCTTGGCCACAGCTTCCGTCTGGAGGCCGGTCCCTGTGTTAGTGCCCCCTCCTGCCCCTACACCGGGCCCTGACTTGCCCCGAGGCCCGACACTAGGGCTGTTATCTGCTATTATGACGCTGCTGTCTTCCTGGTCCACTGGGCCGTCTGTGTTGCCTCCTGTTGTCTGGTTGCTCCCCACGGCTCCGTGCTCCACTTCTTTCTCGGTTCCATCAGTGTTGCTGCCGGACGAGGAGCTCCCAGTGTTCACTTTCTCAACAGAATTGGGTTCTGCTGCAGCTTCAGAGGGGACGACACCTTCAGCACTGTCCTGGACTCTGATGTCTTTAGCCTCTGTCTCTGCCAGAGCTTGGTTGAAATTGAAGGCTTGAATGAGGCGAATCAGGTGTTTGACTTTGTCCAGGGAAAGCTGCATCTCTTTCTGACGAGCCAGGATGGTGTTTTTGGTCTCCATGCATTTCTAATGAAGGGAGGACAACAAGTTACATTTGGTAATAACATCATATTTTACATGTTTTAAATACACAATTGTCTTTTTTAAAAATGTATTTTAGGCAATTCTCAGTCCATTATACAATGTATCCAGGATTACGTTTTAATATGTGAAAATATCCTAAATAAAAAAAAAATAATAATAATAAAAAAAAATTAAAAAACCAATTTAATCCTTACAAAACCTATAAAATTGTACCTCCATGATATGATATATGCCATGGCAATACAAAAAGTATTTTGCTACATATTATGCACTATTGTTTATTTTATTTAATCATAAATGGATATATAGTGTGATAACTGTTGAATTTGACAAAAGTAATTCACTGACTGAGCTAAAATGAAGCTGGCTATCACGCAGCACCGTTAACAATGACCTCTTAAAACTAATGTATTACCGAGAAGCTTAACTTTGATTCTTACCGTTATGGAGTTACTGAGCTGTTTGACTCTCTGTTCCAGTTGCTCCCGTTCTAGTTTCAGTTCTGAACTCCATTTCATCAACTTCTGTTTCTCCTCTTCTTTAGCTGGGATAGTTAGCATGGGAAAAAAATCATTTCATCATTCAATTGTGCACAAATGGTCCCATCTGATGTGAGAGAGAAAAAAATAGTCACCTTCTTTGTAAGCAATGTAGGAATGAACAATAGCCAGGGTACCAGGCCAGGGAATGGCTTCTTCTTTTTTCAGGATCTGCAGAAAAAAGCTCTGAGTTGTTACAGCCATTCAGACTTTGAAAAATAATTTAGGAAGGCAATCAAGCCACCACCCTTTGGTGAGGCCAAAAGGGACAAGCAATGAAGTGGATGAATGTGAGATGCCAATCTTTACTGACACAATGAATGAGACAGAAGCACAAAAAAACAATACTGCATCATGTGTATGCTTACAAAGGATTGAACAGTCCTAACTTCAGGACATTGTGGCAGAAGGCTGATCAGCAGAAGCTACTTTTACAGTTAAAGTTACAAACACCAGCCCCGAACGGCCTTCTTTCTCTGGACTGCAGTACCCCCTTCCCCCTGACTCAGGGTCAGTCCACATGTAGGGCTGCTGCGGTTACCTGATCTTGACATTTTGGACAGATCCACATGCCTTTAGGAATGGTTTTCAGGGGTGGATCCAGGCAATCCAGGTGATAAACACGAGAACACGTGTCGCACATGAGCAACTGGCCACTGCGTCTGCACACAGTGCAGAAATCCTCATGGATGTCTCCCTGTGAGGAAGAATTGGACCAATCAGTTTCCCTGCCCAACTGAGCCCCACCAACCATCTGTGGAGAGGCACGGCAGGGGAGGCACCATGATTTTGTTTGGTTTAGTTTACAGGTTTGCCTTCTTTGATGTCTAATGGACATGGTGTGTTAATTTATTTTGCCCACAGAAAAGTTACTTGACATTTGGAGTTAGATGTGCTCTGAGTAGTAGTTAATAATGAATGCTTTGGGCTACAGGAAACTGTTCACTTTGTAAGGCTGAATCAAAGTAAAAACCAACTGATGACTGATGATTCTCAAATGGAGACAACAAACTAATGGATGTGTTTGTGGAGGTCTGAAGGTGCAAACGGTGACAGAGCTATTGGGCCAAAAGGATTGTGTGTGACGGGGTTCCAACCCTCTGAATTGTCCGTCTCCCCCATCTTTACTTACATCCCCAGAGCTGGGGCTGGGCAGGGGGAGGGGACGGACGGGGCTGGAGGGGGAGGTCGGGGTGAGGCTGCCCAGCTCCGGGACGCTGCTGTATTTGGGTGGGCGACCTGGGTGAAATGAGACAGACAACAAAGACGGAAAACAGAAAAAAAAGAAAGATGGAGAGGGGGGAAAAAAAACAAAAACAGTCTGTATGACATACCTTAGAAAGGGAGTCTTCGTTGGCTAGCATGAGACAGGGGAACGGCAGGGAGGAAGAGGAGGAAGAGGAGTCAGAAGCACAGATAGCAGTGTTAGTGCAGGAGACTGGCTCCACGAACGCTGAAGCCCAGCTCTAGTACAACCTACCGCAGAGTTATCTATGAGGCACTCAGCAGATGGATCTGTGTCAGATGTTAACACACCTTAGTGGCCTTTACACATTTCAAAATTTACTCTGTGGAGCTGAAAGCAGGGCTGCAACTATGAATACTGATGACATGCGTCCAACACCTGCCTTCTCTACATTCTGTTGCCTACGATGACCATGGACACCTGGAACATGATTCTAAACCAAAATGAAGAATTAACACCAGCATCTGTATCTCAAACCACTTATAATACTCAAGAAACTGTATTTTGATTAACATTAATAGGTACCCACATCATTCCTCTGTCTTTTCTAAAGATGAGACCGAGACATTTCATTAACAAAGAGATCACAATCTACATCAAAGTATTTCTTGTACAGTAAAGGTGGTAAAATTACCTCTGCAATGAGACCGGTTACTCAGCTATTTTCTTTCTGAGTACTGCAATGCAGGTCTAAAACACCATCCATGTGTACTTTTAATCCTAAAATAATGTCCCTCATAGACTAAATATAGAGGACATGACCTTACTGTTCATGATGGCTGCAGCCCTGGTTATTCAGAGAATCAAATCACTGAGTTTATTAACACAAGGACACCGGTATGATAAGTCTGACACTGAGCTCTACAGGATGATTCAGATTTTATGGTTTTGTGTTAAAAAATTATTTCTACAAAGAGTTAGATGTTAAATTGTCATGTAATAGGAGTCAACATAAATGGATGTTAGAAATTTGTGATGTGAGATAATAAAAGCCACTTAATATAATGTATGTCATGTTATTTCCCCTGAGTCGTGTCAGTTTTCCAAAAGATGTGGATTTAGTTTTATTTTTCTTAGTATAAAACCACAGGATACATTCAAAACCACTGGATCATTCATTTTTGATGAGTAAAGTTATGAGGCATTAAGTACCTCTGCTTCAGCTAGTGAATTCTGCAGGCGCCTTTCAAGAAATATCCAGAGAAGAAAACAAGTGTGAAAGGTAAGTCAGATTTATACTTGTTCATCAAGGTGTTTGGAACAGAGCCTTTCTCTAATGTAATCTGTTCTAGTAAGTCTTTGTATCCTGTCACATTTTTTGACATGGTTCGTGTCAGCTTCAGAGTCTCTGCAGGGCTCTGATAAACAAGTATAAATCCAGCTTTAGAAGTCAAATCTGACTGAAGCGACAGGATTCAGCAAGCAGGAAAAGGAGGAAAGACTAATTCCACAGCATGGTATTAGTATTTACTAGTAATTAGTTTCTCCTCTTGCATCTACTGGTCTCCACTGTACATCTCTATAAGCTGTAATAAAACTTATTTATCCATCTACCCTTTCTGTCCCCCTGAGTTTCCCTTAAATTAATGACTGAGTCTCTAGTCTGTTTCTACCAGTTCACACTGGTCTTTGACGACTAGACCAGTATGTCATACGGACCTCTCTTCCTGGTCCCCTGGTGTAGAGGGCTGTTCAGGTAACTCACTGCGCTCTTTTTCCTCTGAAACACAAGAGGGAAAACAGGTGAATAATGTATAACTGTGATGTAATGATAAAGAAACATTTTACTGACAGACATCCAGATACATGCGTGTACATACACTAACTCAATAGAACGGCTATTTTCTCCATTATTTCAGTGAAAACACACTTTCTCCAACAAGTCTAATGATGTGAGTTAAAAGAAAATATGTATGTAAAGAACAGTAAAGTCTGAAAATATTTTAAAACAGCTAACCACAAAATTTGCTTTAAAGGGCTCATATTTTGCTAGTAGTTTTTGGTTCATTTATTTGTGTATTTGGACCCTAATTCATACAGTTTGAATTTGAACCCTCCAGCTGCTGCAAAACTATCTTTATATTCGTTTTGGAAAAAAAGCAAGTGGATTTCTACCACCTGCTTTTAATTCCTTCTTCATTTGTTATGTCTATAACTAACTATGTAATTTGCACATATAAGGTCAAGACTTCTGATGAACATTTCTCTGAGAACGCCAGGTTTATCTTTTGTAGTAAAAACTGAAAATATGTCCGAACTTCAAGCCGATTACCTAAAATGTTCAGGTGTTAGGTGAATGGGACAGAGCAGCACAGCCAACAACCTGGTGGGGGGTGGGGTGTGAAGTGGCTCATTTGCATTTAAAGGGCCAGCGCTTAAAACCACCTTTCTGGTGTCATTACTCAGAAATAGGTTTGAGGGTGGGCCTGTGGAGTTTATTTAATGAAGAATTCAGACCCAAACAGAGTATTTACAGTTTATGTAGAACACAGGGAAATGTTCTAAAATGCATAATTCCATTAAAAATAAAATAAAATATCACAACTTTAAGATATATGGTTTGCTTTATTTTTTCTTGAGTCAATTAAATGTCAAGTCTATTTTAGCATATAACTCAGACATGAAGTGATTATTACATAACAGACATGATCTGAACTGATTTGTTGCAGGTTCATATTTTAATAAATAAATGTTTCAACAGACCAATATCATTGTTCTACTATAAAGCTTACATTTTTGTTCTCTTTCATACTGTGCCTTAAATTACAATTCAAATTAGCAATTAGAAATAGGAAACACAAAGGTGTTGTAAATATGTACAGAAATGTAGAGTTGTATTTTTTATATTGAGTACATACCTCAGGCTCAAATACAGCACCACTGTACACAGGATTGGCTGTTGTTCGTCGCTTCCGCTCCTGTCTTTTGCTCTGAATTTCTGCAAGCAAATGTTCACTTTATTAGTTATATGTAATAGACAAAAAGATGTATATATTTGTACTGTACAGGTTGTTTTTCGAGAATTTGAACTGCTAACAGTTTAACAAAAAACAAAAAAAAGTAAAAATCTACCCAATGAAGAGCCAACCTCTGGTGTAACATGAAGAGGAAAAAGAAGAAGAGGGATTTCTAGTTTTACAAACCACCACTTACCTTCCAAGTGGTCATGTGTTACAAGGCCCAAAGACACCATAAAGGCTAGTTTCTAGAAGAGAAATATGTATAGTTTTTTTTATTTTATTGGACTTCTACCACATAAAAGACAATGAACCCAAAAAAAGTATGTCTCAAACTACACAGAGCCGTCAATACCTCTGGGTTCTCCTCCTTTTTGGGTCTGGGAGGTGGAGGTGGAGACAAGGGAGGAGTGGAGGAAGAGGGGCGGCTGACAACGGCCTTCTGCTCAGCTCCTCCTCCCATTTTAACAGTCTGCTGGGTGGAGGAAGAGGGGGGGGGGGCAAGAGGACAAAGAAGCAGAGCATGAAGGATTCAATTACAGACAAATCAGGTCCTTCACAGCTCAGGAAATGCAGCAAAAGTAGCAGCTCATTTTAGTCTGAAAACCCATATCTGATGTTTGTAGAAGTAGAAAAACATCCTTTTAATGTACCTTTACAATAAGTATTTGAAATTAGTATTAAAACAGATATTTATCTTATAATAAACAGGAACCTCTGTATTTTATTATTACACAAAAACTTCAGAAGATTGCCAGGGTGCTCTTAACAAAAAAAGCACATTACAGAAACTCCGGATCTAACTAAGAATACCAATGTTATATATAAGCATAAAGTATTATTGGAGAAAAACATGCTATATAAGAGCATTATCATAACCCTAACCCTAAGAAGATTGATGTGTAAGGATCTGCGCAAAACCTAATAAGCCTTTTGAATATTTCACAGAATTCAATGGCAAAGATCGTATGTACTGTGACATAAATATTTATTTATAAGTCCTAAAGGCTTGAAGCATTTAGAATTGCTTAATGTAATGAAACTGGAGAAGTTAAAAACACAAAACAATTACACAGTGACTTAAGAGCAACAATAAGTCATGTTGATGCTTTTTATTTTTCTGCACAGTTGATAGTCCAAAGTATGTTCACTTCTGCATCTACCACGGAATAAAATATTATATTTTCCAGCAGATGAATCAACAGGCTCCAATCTGCACCATATTTGGAGTAGATGTAATAAATGCATGTACTGATCAGCAAAGGAAGACTATTTTTAATACCACATTGTTCAGTATTGATGTTTTAGAAACAGAAAAGCTCAGAGAGGCTGAGAAGCATGATTATACAAATTTAAACATTTTGTGTTGTGATTTATTAGTACTTAATTTAATTTTTCTGGAAACATGTTCTTCATTTAAAACTGCCTGTGGTGGCCAGGACAGCCCTCTGTTCATTTTGTCTCAATGCAGAAGTTGAAATGAGTTTGCAACACCAGACTTTTAAACAAAAAACTTGAAGCGTCACTCTGATTTTCACACAACTTGCAAAAACAACTGACTTAAATGCCTGCGGGTTTCAACAAGTTACACCCATTTCATATGCATAATGGCAGAAAAAAAACACAAAGAAGATAAAGTAGAATGAGTGACTGTTTTCTTGCACATGGCGCACAAAGCAGCAGACTTCAACTGAGTACTGTATGGGTCGTTTTCAAGTCAGACTGCATTGAACCAGCACACATTTTATTTAAAGTAGGTTTTTTTTTTCCATCTATGAGGGGAGTTCCCCTATCGGGTGTGGTCTGATAAATTCAATGATTGTGGTGTAAAAGTTTGCATTATTGCTTACTGATTCTGTTTTGGTCATATTTTGTAGTTTTGCTGAAGTTATACAACTTTAACTTTAAAATAGAATGACCAATCAATGCACCCAATGAAAACCTGTAGATTTTAATAACATCCCAGATGCTTTTCAATACAATAGGATCATACACAGACATGTAAACATTACGTGATTACAAAACAGGTGTGTGGAACTGGTGTGTTGTGACTTCTTACCTTGGGGTCAGTGGTCAGGCTGCTGATCTGAATTGGTTGAACTGGAGTTGGGGTAGGAATGGGGGCAGGGTTAGGTGCTTGGGCTGGGCTTGCGAGGCGGGTGGCGGTAGCAGATACCGGTGTGGTGATGACGATACCCGCCAAAGGAGTGGTGCCAGTCTTACTGCAGGGTTGTCCATTAACGATGCGGACCTGATGGATGGGAGCTGCAGACGGCAACGACGAGGACAGCTTTGTAGCCAACATCACGGGCCTCTGGAGCAGCTGAGGGGCCGCCATCATGGGCGGGGGAGGGGCCGGAGCGATGGGGATATTGGTGGGTGTGGCCGGTTTTGGCCTGACCTGGTAATGGCACACAGCCAATCAGAGAAAAGCACCAAAATGAACAGACACTGCTGCGTAATGCTACTGTGGTGCTCTGCCTCACATAGACTGTTCTAATACTATTCATCGGAACGCAACTACCCAACCACTTCCAACACAGTTTAACCAGTACACCAATAAACTCTACTACCAGTACTGATATTGGTCCTACTCTAATTACACAGGCTGTACCAATACTATTCAAGCTGTAACATGAATTCATTATTTAACCACAAAGTATAATTAGGAATTATTCAGATAATCAGGTACTTTAAAAAATACATCAGGATTCCCATCTTTAATGGCAGTCTGGTGTCTGAGTATATTAATTATATTAGCATTTTAAATTGCAATTACAATAATTACCAATTACCCATTGGCAGACAGACCAATTAACCAATGAAATAATTCTGAAGTTTTAGCCAGGAATAGTTAACCATTGCAAAAACACTGACTGAAACATTCTGCATGCGCAAATGATTATCCTAGAGTATACAGCATACTAAAAATGCACAAAACCCTGAAATAAGAAACTTTTTACTCCCATCTAAGGGCCTCTTTTAAGGGATTGATGGGTTTTTAAAACTTTTCATGTCACGACATCTGGACTCACTGTCCTCTGGGTCATAATCTACGTTTTATATTAATTCAACATTTCAACTAATTAATCCATCCATGTTACCTTCAGTCAGTGTACTCTGCGATTTTTCCTGGTCTCTAAAGATGGGGGTAGATGCAACAATACATGTATGAGAGAGTTGAATTCCATGAGAATAACCTTCAAAGCATTGTTCAAGATCCAGGATAAAATGTTGCAACAACAGACAACCAACATTTACTTCATTTCTTTTAGTTTTGTTTTTAATCCAAACAAATGTTATTACCCAACCTTTATAAAACACACTGTCCCTTGACCTCTAATATATTTACCTACCTGTGTTTTCTTTTATTTTGTTTTATGGTTTTTGGTCGCTATTTTTATGTACTAGTTGTCCAGATGTCTTCCTTACTCTTCCTAAGCATTCTGCTTAATATGATGTTCCACTTATTATTGATAAAAGCAGGGTTTTAAAGGACTTGATTCTTTTCAAAATTAAAGACTTTGGATATGAAATGTTATGGAAACCCTTCTAAGCAATGACCTGTGTTTTTCGGCAATGTAAATAAAAGTTTAATGCTGTGATGTTAGACCATCTGCACTGTCAATGAACCAGCCAGAGCTCCCAGTGACATTACTCAGCACAGGCAAACATTACCAGGATTTGTCCATTTGAAGGGTTAAAACACACCAACAGCCAGGAACACAAAATACCAAAAAGCTGCAGGAAAACAAGCTCTCATCACAAAATGCAAAAACACACACGCACGCGCACGCACGCACGCACGCTCACTCACATACGTACACAGGCAGGAAACCTTCAAAAAAACAAACAAAAAAAAACCTGTTTACAGGTCAGTTGGGAAATTAAAAAAGCACAACAAGAGGAGTAGAGATGAGTAGAGGCAGCACAGAGAAAACAATGTTTTAGTGCCACGGAACAAGGCATGAGTGTTTGCTTTGGTGCACTCCTGCCCTCTGCTGGAGAGTGAGCAAGTCACCTCATGTGGGCCACACACACTGATTTGTGGGGGATTAGGGTTTGGAGGCGGGTCTTACAGGGACGCACCTGTAGCTGAAAGGTGGGTCGAGGCGTCAGTCTAGGAGGAGGGACAAACTGAGGAACTTTGATTGGCTGGGCGGTGGTGGTGGTGGTGGCCTGCACCTGAGACAAAACCACATCAGATTGTGGATCTGTGCTGCTGTTAGACTGACATGTCTGCTGCTATTTGACTGACATGTCTCCTGTGGTTTGATTGTCATGTGTGTCCACTGTTGTTAGTTCACATCTCCAGTATCGACAGGATTCTCAGGACTCAGGCTTTAACTGCTGTATGAGTCAGAAATGACACGTGAACAAATGTTTGTGCACAACAACAGATACCTTTAAGATTATGGTGGTGAAGTGGAAACCTCGCACAAGCTTTTGCAACAACTGTATCTTCAGGACTATTATTTTTGAAGACTATCTGAAGTGTTTTATTATTGCTGCTCCATAAACAGAGATAATACTAGATGTAAACAATTAGGAAACAGCAAAATTCCCTTAAGAATCTCTATTAAAAGGTCAACTTCTATCATTATTTCATTCATACTGTTGTGTCACCACTATGGTTGAATGCATTGTGCGCCATTTCTGGGAAAAATTCTGTCCTATTTTTGTTGCTTGAAGTTGTTTTCTTTAAGCTAGAAGAGGGTCTGTGGTTGAATGACTGGCTTTTCCGGTGTCCCTCATGAATATCCATGACACATTAATAAGACACCTCTGATTATGGTTTAAACAAGGAGGGGGTAAAAAAAAAAAAAAAACGGGAAAGGAAAGAAAACGTCCAGCTGAGTGTTGGTCGACCCGCAGCAATCTGTTGATGGAAAGTCCGTAAAGTTTGTGGATTTAATAAAATGTCTTC
>JAPSES010000024.1:6725-16829 GCA_029822895.1 Maxillicosta whitleyi | reverse complement strand
GCCCCATTGACCCCAATGTTAATGAAAAATTCAAAGTGATCCAGAATCCAGGATTTCTTCCGGATCACCCCCAAAAGGTTCTTCCCAGCCCCACACTCTACCTCCCCACCAAATTTGATGGAAATTGGGTCAGTAGTTTTTGCATAATCCTGCTAACAATGAAACAAACAAACAAACCAACAGACGCGGGCGAAAACATAACCTCCTTGGTGGACGTAATCATGTCCATAATTGGCCTTAACATGAGTTTGTGACATCGGTGTTAGTTCCCACATTATTATTTTTGTATATTTAACCATCCTCAAGTGGTTCGTCATCATTTATTGTAATATTATCTTTTGTATTTTGTGTTTTTTTTTTCAGTGAAAATAAGATATTAACATTTCATTTCAAGAAAAAGTTACTTTCTCAGTCCAGTCCCTCATTAACTGAATATAAATCCAGTGTTTCTGTCTACTGTCATTGATCCAACTTCATGGATTTTGTCACGCTCGGTAACAAGGTTGAGAACCCAAATGCAGAGGAACAACAAGGAGTCTTGACTTGAATATAAAAAATACAATTTATTGAACACTGGGGAGAATCCAAAGTCAGGGGTCAGGGGTCAGGGACAGGCCAAGGGTAAAAAAAACCAAAAAACGGGTAGTCAGTTCAATCAGGTGGGGCTACCGAAAGGAAATGGGCAGAGTTGGGGGTTCAAAACCAAAAGGGCAGTCCGGACAGATGCCTTTTCTAAAAGTAAGACACTTTTCTGATGAAAAACAGACATAATGGTCTTGTATACTTATCTACTATTGATAGAAAATAAGACCAGTAATGCATTTTGACGTTCTTGAGATGACTACGTTTGCAACATAAAACAATAAGATTAAAGTTACAGGAACTGACATGAGGAAGGAAATACTAGAATTTGAGATAAACACAGCTTCTTTCCTCTCAGTACAAATCAAAAGACTACATATAAACATCAATGATAACATAATCATACAGGATAATGCAATATCCAATTATATCCAAGGACAAAATAAGACCTTTTTACACAAACCAACACAAAACAAACATGTACAAAATGAAATACACATTTTCTTTGTACATGGATGCAAACATTTGTCCAGTCCTTTACATAATGTCCACATGAGTCCATGAACTTCCTGTGGTTTCATCCATTTCTGCAAAACCACCTTTGCATTTTTTCCTGCTTCTCCATTTCATTCATTTCTTTTTGTTGGTAAGAGGATGCCACTATCTCTCTGATAACTCTATCTCACTAGGTAATTGGATTCTGTAGCCTCTTTGATAGAACCACTGGACCAGGTATTCTGAAAACAGGCAAGCCAATCAACCAGTGGTTACCTCTGTGATGAGTCTGTGGGCCAGTGCTGCGCAACGTCAAGGGTTAATCATTTAAATCAGGGGGTCAAAGTCATGTTAGTTCAGGGGTCACATTCAGCTAAATTTGATGTGAAGTGGGCCGCACCAGTAAAATAATAACAATAATGTATAAATAATGTCAACTCCAAACTTTTCTCTATGTTTTAGAATGAAAAAAGTAAAATTACATTATGAAAATGTTTACATCTACAAACTATGCTTTAAAATAATGTGAATAATATGGACAAACTGAAAAAATAAGTGTCATTTTAACAATATTATGCTTTAGTTTATCATTTTCACATGTACTTTGTAACTTACAGATCACAGTGGATCTACAAATACACAAAATATTCAATAACAAATAATAATATTGTTAAAACGGTACTAAAGACATTTCAGGTTCTTCATATTTCCTCACATTATTCACATGTTTTGCAAAATTGTACTTTGTTTTGGTGTAAATACATGAAAATGTTTACAGAGTTGTGAGTATTAATTTAATATTATGGCAGTATTTTACCAATCTGACCCACTTGGAATTGAATTGTTCTGTCTATGGCCCTGGAACTAAAATGATTGTTAATATCTGAGTTTAATTTTAGCATTTCACAAAGTCATAACAAGGGCTGAAGTGGACCCTTTGGCGGGCTGGATTTAGCCCCTGGGCCGCATGTTTGACACTCTTGATTTAGATGAAAGACAAACCACTGGGCCAATTATATTTCTATCTCCCAGGGACATAACAAAAAAAAAAAAAAAAACGCTGTCCACTTGGCTCCAATATTGATCGGCCCACTAGGAAAACAACTGGTACTCCATATGGCCAATCCAGCCGTGTTTGCCAATATTAAAAGCTTTTCAATAATTTCTTCCTATTGTGTTAATGTATTTGAAACTTGTCCAAAAACGCAACAAAATGATGTTATAATCCCACAGACAATGGAGCCTTACACCAATTTGAACAGTTGTATTTCATTTTAATAGTAAACATTGGATTATTTGACACCGAATACAATTAGTACATGTTTGGTATAATGGATGTTTGGAGTCTTTGATGCTGGAGAGCTGGTTTGAAAATGTTGATCACGTCCCTTCGAGGTATTAAAACAAAAGCAGATGACAGGTCTCATGTTGCTGCCTGTTTGGTTTTAAGCTCCAGAACCAAACTGGGAGTGGAGCCGTCTGCTGCGATGCCCCCTGGATTAAGGATTACTTAACACACACTGACAAACCCTGGATTACGCTTTTGTTTTGTTGTGTCCACTTGTGCCAACGATGGACCGCAGCCAAACCTGCAGATGGATGATACTATAACGCCACAGGGTTTAGAGCAGTGGTTCCCAACCTTTTTTGGCTTGTGCCCCCATTTAACAACATTAATTTCTGGTGACCCCAGACATTAAAAACAGAGATATTTTTCTCTTGGAGATGTTTAAACGGGGCCAGGTGGAGGAAGAAATCTTTCCATTTTCTTTCAGTTACAGACACGGTCACATGATTGGGTCAGTCAAGATATACCCTCGCAAATATCGGATCTTGCCTCCTATTTGAACTTGATTTTTATTGCAAAAAGTGTGTGGTATTTTAATTATAATGATATATATATTGAATAAAATTATTAGCTATAATTTTTTTCTTTTATCAATTACTAGAAATTTCCAGTGACTCCATTTGAATTCTTATGCCACTACACGGTACCAACTCGACTTGACTCGCTTGGCTTTTTTGAAAAAGGACCTGGAATCTGGTACCTGGGTCTACTTTTTTTTTGGTATCACCTCCGCAGTGGTTCCAAGAGGTTCCCAGCGATACTAAACTGTGATGTATAACCACTGCAGACACTGATTGGTCAGACAGTTTTCTCTGCGACCCGCCGTTTTACGAAAATCTGATGCGGAAGTAGACAGTGAATATCGATACATTAATCCACATGATGACAGAACAAAACTATACCATGGTCAGTCACATAGATTTAGTCTTTGGTGGTGGACGTAGAAATTCAGATGAGAAAACACGCAACGAGTGAGTTTTCGGAGACTCTCTGAGCAGACGACACAGAAGTAACGCGTTGCGTCGGAGTAACGAGTAGAGCCAAATCGAGTTTGGTGGAGGGAAGATCTCATCTCTGTTTTTTTTGCAGTTGATGTGGTCCTCTTAGCTTCATTGAACAGTGACCTCCTGCTCTAGCTGAGATGGTTCATAGCCAAGTGTGAAGTGGCTAGGATTAAGATCAGCACTTCCAAATCTGACCATGGTCCTTGGCTGGAAAAGGATTTCCAGTTCTGCTGTTGTACTTATTCTCGGTTATATGTGAAAAGAAATATCTATGTCTGATGTCTTTTCTGCCATGATTGAAGTTTTCGGACCAAGTTCTCCTGGAAACAAAGAGATTTTCTGGAAGAATAATAAATAAATAGAACTAATCTGTCTCGGATCAAAGGTCAGGACCAGGTCTAGGATGAAGATGGAGAAGAAAAATGAGCCACAGATTTCAACGGTACTAGATGCAGCTTCATGACTTCACTGTACCATAGAATAAGATCACCCAAAATAATCATGTTTTTCTCTGATAACTGACAGGGTTGTTCTCTCTTATTTTATTTACATCCATGTGGGGAACATCAGCGATATCTTTTTGTCACTACAGAAATTCAGATTCTAAAGGTTAATAATTTTCTGACATTGACTGATAAGCAAACAATACATGAATTGGAAAGGAGGATGTCTACATGTATTCACCTTTAGCGGAACGTAAAAATGAGAATTTAGGCTGCATTGGTTTTGTTTGTGTTGATTTCATGTTGTCAAATCCGGTCTTTGCATCTGACAGCATCCCATTGATTTTACTCTGAAATTACTCATGAATAGTGAAATGGTTATGTGAAAATCGAAAGATTTAGGGGCCTCTATAAGATATATGTATGATACAAAGAAAAATACTGCATGTGTTTATAAAAGCTGTCATAAAAACCGGCAGAGAATCACATTCCTGTAATTCTCAGACTCTCACATAAGACATGATTGCCCTTTTCCTTCTCATTTCTTTTGAGATGAACTGAAGAAGGAGGATCTGCGCAGTTTCTTTTCAAGCTTCAAGTTTTTATCTGTTTCATCTATTTACCTTTTTTTTTTTTCTTTACTTGTGGCCCTGCCATGAACTGGCGGCTCATCCAGGGTGTATCCCGCCTTCTGCCCGTAGTTGCTGAGATAGGCTCCAGCCCAGCGGCGGTTGAAAATGGATGGATGGATACTTGTATCTTTTCATTCATTCATTTTCAACTGCTTAGTCCCTTTCAGGGTCGCGGGGCTGGAGCCTATCTCAGCAACTATGGGCGGAAGACACCCTGGATGAGCCGCCAGTTCATCGCAGGGCCACACACTAGGGCCAATTTAGAATTACCAATCAACCTATTCCCCAAGTGGGAGGGGAAGTTGGAGGAAGCCAGAGTGCCCGGAGAGAACCCCACAGTCACGGGGAGAACATGCAGACTCCACACAGAAAGAATCAATGGACCTTCTTGCTGTGAGGCACAAGCGCTAACCACTGTACCAACCATTGGGAGCAGGAGCATCTTGCCCAAGGACCCTCACTGGAATTGACCTGGCGACCCCATACATCCCAAGCAATGATTTTACCACTGAGCAAGCTGCTTGTATCTTTTTTTTTTTTAATCTTGAATCTTTTTTATCACATGCCTATACTTTTAATTGCTTCCTTGCTGATATGTACTATATAAATAAACCTGCCTTGCCGGCCACATTCAGGAAGAGACTGTTTTTGCTGCACCAGTCAGTGAACAGTACCACCTCCTCTTTGACCAACAACTAAAACTAAAACAAAAAATGAATGAAGAATCATATTCAGTCTGACAGGAGGGAAACTGACATGTAAAATCAGCTTGGCTTTGGTTTTTCTGTTTGTCAGTATGGCTTTTATTCAAAGTCATTTACTATATTTTATTGTTGTATATGTTAATATACAATAACATAATACGAATTACCATAATTATGGAGATGATTCACAACTTTACATTTCACTGCACCCTGATGACCTATGTCTCATACTAACCCTTTTTCAGTGCCTCAATGATATTCATTAATAGACGTAAGAATTTTTTTTGCAATTAGACAAAGATAAAACAGAAATGCTCATCTTTAGTGCTCCGACTCAGAGAGAAAATCACAGCACACCTCAACTCTCTCTCTCTCTCTCTCTCTCTCTCTCTCTCTCTCTGTCTCTCGTAAAACTGAAGCAAGAAATCTGGGTGTAATTATCGATAGTGAATTAAATTTCAAAAGTCACATCAACCACAATACAAGAATATTCATTCAATCATCACAAAAACATTTCCTAATTATGGAGCTTTCTGTCAAAATCAGACTGTGAAACTAACCCATACAACACTCATAACAAGCAGACTACATTACTGTAATGGTTTATGCACTGGACTCCTAAAGTCAAGTATTCACAGGTTAGATCTTATTGAAAATGCAGCTGCACGTATTCTCACCGGTGCCAAGAAATGTCAGCACATCACAACCGTTCCTGACTCTCTGCACTGGTTACCTGTTAAAACAAGAATCGATTTGAAAATTCTAGTCCTGGTTTATAAAACACTACATGGCGGGGAAACTCAATACATCACAGCTACGCTCATTATTTACACCCCGGCAAGAACACTTCGATCAACAGGCAGCGGCAATTTACTCATCCCACCAGATCCAAGAAAGTGGAGGCAGCTTTTAGTGGATATGCCCCACAAAAATGGAACACCCTGCATGATATAGTTAGACTTGTCACAATAGTAGCCATTTTTTAAAAACAGGTTAAAAACATACCTTTGTTTTCAACAGCATTCTGTTGAGTTGTGTATGTGTGTATGATTGTTTACTTGCACTTGCACTCTCTTTTTTATGATTGTTTTTATGTTATATACCTGTTGTGAAGCACATTGAGTCTGCCTTGTGCATGAAATGCACTTTATAAATAAAATTTGGCTGGAATCTTTCATGAGATAATATCATATTTCATGAGAATTCATTTGTTTCCAGCAGAAGAAAAAAATAAAATATATGTACGTGTACAACGGAATAATACCACAGCAAATACACTAATAAATAATGGTGATCAAGACTATATAGCAAATGCGTGTACACTATTAATAACACAATAAATTCAATATGTATTGCTCAAAAATAAAGGTTTTTCAATATGGTATCTTTAAAACACAGTATTTTTGTAAACCGCATGTCATGGAATGTATATTATGCTAATGTTTAATAATCCTAACACCACCTCTGTCACTCATTTTAAGAGGACTAGTAGGCTATTTTATGTACAGGTTAATGCATTTTCTTTTGTATATATATTCATTTTTTGCGGCATTCTTTTAATGTAAACACTGGCCCATTTTCTTCTCAAATTATTTTGGTGTTTATTGCTCAGTTGTTGTTTTTTTCTGTTCAAATTGTGTGAAAATGGCAGATACTGGAAACACCACAATAGGCTTTTTAAAAAAAATAAATAAAAAATTTGGCTCCATTCTACTCCATTTAATTGAAAAAATATTTGGAGGTTTTACAAATACAAATGTAGTTTACCACCACCAGAGGGGGAATGTGAGAGCGAATGAATAAAGGATCAATAATGTAAAATGCTTTGGGTGTCTAGAAAAGTCCTATAAAAATTGAATCCATTATTATTATTATTATTATTAGTAGTAGTAGTAGTAATAGTAGTAGTAGTATGTTATTTGTGAAAATTGGACATGTAAAATTTAGATTTCATACAACTGCATGAAAACTGCAATGATGCTGTTGGTTTTCCTCTTCCCCCTAATGTTAATATTTCATGAGCATTAAAGGTCTTTGCACCATATGGCACCTTTAACGCACAGCGGTTTTGTAAATCATACTTAAATGTCATGCATTATTTTACACTAATCTTTACTCCTCTCTAAAGCAGCAGAAGTACTATGTTCCTTTTCCTCCTCTGCCTACATCTTGGTGCAACGGGTTCGTTCTAGGTTGGGGAGGGAGTGGGTGGAGGGTCTCTTCTGTCATCAGCATCCTCAGCCAATGGACGCACCAGCGGTGGAGACACTTTACCGGCACCTCTGCAGAGCGCAGCAGATCCATCCTCACGCACCGACATCTGGATGTGGAAAGTGACTCCTCTGCCTCTGGATCTTTTCTCCATGCTCCTTTAAAGACTGCGGGATGTTTTAAAGCTGCAGCTGTGTGGACATCCAGCAGGGAGATGCAGCTTCACGCGCGGCTGCGTCTGCGTCTTGAAGTGAATTGGAGCTGAAAGTGAGTAAAACTGCCTCTGTCCATTTAAACTCACGTGCACGACTTTAACTGGACCACTTTAAACCCTTTAGATGGTTTCATGGATGGTTCATGTCTGAGAGAGCCATAAGTTTTCTTCAGCTGTAGGATCCAAATTTACGCGCACGCTTTTCTGTGAAATTACAGAAATAAAAGGAGTTTTGCTTTGTGCTTGACACCAGTTAAAGTCCTGTGAAAGGCGCAGAGGACCGTGCGCTTGTGCAAAGTGATGTTGATAGATTTTCCCCCGCATCCTGAGGATTATTGGCTGGATGTGCGGGAGGTTTCTGCATGACCGCGTGTTGTAGATGGATATACAGTGAAAAAAGCTTCAGGATATGGCATCTGAAACTGAAAAGCAGAATTAGTGATGACAGATAAGCCTATAGCGGGGTGTTTGGCAGGATTTCTGAGCGTTAACGCGGCTCCACCGGCGGTTTCCTCGCCGGCTGTGCGGGATATGATGTGCGTAAAAAACCCCTCAGTATTGCGCTGAAGAAGAAAAGTGATATCAGAGTATAAATATACATTTTGTTCAGTGTTTTAAGCTTTACTTCTATCAATATTTATAATTCATTAAATCTTTTTCATTTGTTTTTATTGCTATATGATGTTCAGGGGATGCCCAGGAACCCCCTTTAAAGCCCCTGTATTTGCGGATTAACAGCTGGGTTTTGTTTACTACTACAGCTGTTGTAGTCCGGCCAGATTATGATGTCATCTCTACTTCCTTTGGAGTAAAGTGAGTTCACGCATCCCTCCATCTCTCCATCTATCCATCCATCCATCCATGGGCTCACGTGAGCAAGGCAGGACGCGCGAATTCCATGCCATAGACGTCAAAGCAGATCCCATACCAGATGCTGATAGTCCGCAGGTCAAAACAGGCTCGACGTGGTATATGGTTCAAGAAGGGAAAAACATATAAATACATCAGACCACATGGACATAAGTTTGATTTGGGTATTGATGTCCTTGAGTGTCATAAGTTTATATTTTTTGCAGTGATTGTTTTATGTACTACGTTCCAGTTAATTGCAGAAATGGTTTTATCTATGCAAAGAAAAAGAAAATAGGCCTACAGGCACAAGATGACAGTTAAGAATCCAGTGTGTGGTCAGGGATCACACACACATATAATCTGATCTCAAGGGTTGACCCAGTAAAAAACTGGATCTGGATTTAGTGCAGGAAAAAAAAAAAGGAAAATTACATTATGAAATTGTTCACATTAACAAACCTTTCACACAAAATGTGAAAAACATAAGCATGTGCAACCTGAAATTTCTTGAAAAACAACAATAAAAATTATATTTATATATGTATATACCACAGCTTATCATAGACATGTACAATTTACAGATCACAGTGGACGTAAAAATGCACAAAACATTTAGTAACTGACATCTGGTGCTGAAATTCATTCTGTGGGATTGGACCCTTTTCCATTGTTTGGAAGATAATATAGTAAGACTTTGATGTATTCTGTATTGTTTTTAGATATTTATTTGCCTGTAGATCAGCTTTAACGTGTTTCCTTTTCATGGGTCCTTAAACTGAAACTATGAATTTTAATAGAAGAAGCACATTAGGCTTCATTTGAAAGCAGTAATCTAGTAGTTTCTATGTTTAATATTCTAATGCAAGCCAAAAAAAATAAATAAATAAAAATCAAATATGGCTCAAATGTAATCCTTAAATGTATGGTGAAATATTAAAAGATTTAATGCAATCTCTGCTGAGTAAATGCATATATTTACCCTTCTGTCCTCTTTTGTGTCTTCCATGATATATTTAAGCATTCTAATTTATATGTTGATTCCTGGACGGTGACATTTCATGTTCAATACCTGCACAGTAAAAATGCATCATACATATTTTGCTCTTATATTTCATAGCCTATCATGTTATTGAGCTCAAGTGTTTTAGACAGGCATCACTGAGTCAAGACTGCTTAACAAATTAGCAGAATAACACATCTAAAAATACTTGAATTTGAGCCTTTTCCCATGTTTAAACACACCTTACCTTGAATGATTTACAAAAGAAATACATACTGGTAACTTTAAGGCTTTTTTGTTGTTGTTTTATATCATCAAGTTTTCTTTTTGAAGCTAAATTTCATTGCTGGTATTTTTTGAAAGTCATTAAAACCAACACTATATCCTATAATCTTAGTTTGCTGCATGAGCTGATAGTTTACATTATAGCTCGGTTAGCTTAGCTCTGTTTTTAGACTTAAAGCAATCCCAGTAAAACTACAAATCAACTGTGTTCTCTATAGAGTTTGTGCGGTCAACAGTCCCTTTTACACAACACTTCTTTTTGGGAATATTTCACCTTTATTCCGGAATGATGTCTGTGTAAATAAAATTTCAGGATCATTTGGTCCCACCTCTT
>JAPSES010000023.1:0-12734 GCA_029822895.1 Maxillicosta whitleyi | reverse complement strand
GATAGATAGATAGATAGATAGATAGATAGATAGATAGATAGATAGATAGATAGATAGATAGATAGATAGATGTTTCTTCCAACACATCTAATTCAAATGATGAACTGATCATCAAACTCTGCAGAAGTCTGATAATGAGTGTCAGGTGTGTTGGAAGAGGGAAAACTCTAAAACATGCAGGATGTCGGCCCTCCAGGACCAGGATTGATGACCCCTGCTTTACGGGGTTCTGAATTTCAGCTTCTGCTTCAGCTTTGTTCCTGTTATCATCAATGAGCTCAAGAAGAAATAGTGACATTGCACTTTATTCAGTTTTAGCTAATTATCCTATTTTTTATGTTCTATTTATAATTATTGTGACGTCTAATTTGTAAATTCTATGTTCTTATCCTGTTTTATTTATTTATTTATTTTTTATCCCAGAGACTGTTTTTATCTTCTTGTGGTTTTTATTGTGTTTTATTGCGTCTTATCTTTATTTATTTGATCATATTTATTTATTTGATCTTGTTACTTATCCATGCTGCTGTACTGATGAATTATGGAGCACTGAGCACTTTTTTGTCTTGAACTCCCCAAGTACCTTCACTATGTCTGCAAAACAAGTCTACCCACAGGTATAAATAAAGTCACTTTGAACCTTAAAGGGTTGGCGGTTCAAATCCTGCTCTGTCCCAGTCATCTGCCGTTGTGTCCTTGGGCCCACACTGGAGTATGCATGCACATGAATGCTTGGCAGTGGTCGGAGCGGCCGTTTGGCATGTATTGGCAGCCATGTTTCCATTAGTCTGCCCTATGGCAGCTGTGGCTGCAAATGTAGTTTACCACCACCAAAGTGAGAATGTGAGAGTGAATGAATAATGGATCAATAATAATGAGCATTTGAAAAGCACTGTAGAAATATAAATCCATTAATATTATTATGTGTGTATGTATGATATGAAGCAGATTTCAGCCTTTAGGATTCTTGTTGATATTATTGGTCCAATTGTTTCAATTTCCAAGCTAAAGCTAAAGTGTTTCCTTTCATCAAATCAAATTGTTATGTATATGGCACCAAATAATTAGAAACATTATCTCATGAAACTTTATATTTAGAGCTGAGCATTTAAACAGACTCTTAATAATGGTAACATCTGTGACTATTACAGTCTGTACATTTTACATACACTGGTGCAGCGCTACAATTAGCTTAGGAATGGAGCAAACTAATAAACAATCAAATTTCACTTAAGCACATGCAAATCTGACACACTTAACATTTATTTAAGGGTCTGAATCTTACTTTCAATATGCCCATGTAGTATATGTATGTAGTTTTACCCAAGGCTGTGAGGACTTCCTTCACCCCTGGGATCCCAGATGTAACTGACAGACTGGTTTTGACAGTAGGAAGAGCCGCCTGTTGTGTTGGCAAAACCTTTAGAAAAGCTTTACAATGTGAACAAATGTGATGGCCCGGGGGTCAGGAAACCTCTCGGTGGGGGGTTGAAGAGGTACAGGTGCCTCAGATGGACTCTACTGTCTCCATCCAACCTTTCCGTCTGGTCAGTATCACCCAAAGGCCACTTCATCACTACCTGTCAATGGGACACAGCGGCTCTGTCAGGGTTCAGCAGCCTGAGACCGGACCGAGGCCTCCTTCGGTCACACCAGGACACAAAACCATGAGCTTAGAACTGCCGTCGGTCGTAGAGCGAAGGATTACTGCAGAACTAAATAAGAATGTGAAAGAGAAATATCAGCACTGAGTAAATGACAATAGTGTCTTTTACAAATGCAATAAATACAATAGCGTTCTTAGTGTCAACAAGTTTAATTCAAAGTTACCCAGCCATGTCCTGTAAAAGCCAATAATTGCAGGTGGTGAAAGTCAACACTGTGGGTCCTCTAGTAGAAGTGCTTATTGAAATTTGTGTGAAAACCAGGCTGTGGTAATAGTAGAAGTACTGATTCATTTTTTTTTTTACTGCAGCACAAGCAAAAGCTGCAGGCTCTAAAATGTCCTTAAAGCACAAGTGTATTTTGACTTTTCCTTTTATATCTTTAATGTTGTTTGACAAACATTTATTGACCTTTATGCCTGTTTCTATCTATTGTCTGTGCTATAGTCAAATGAACAATCTCCACTTAATTTAACATCTGCATTAAAGCAAAAACACACATTATTGCTTCATGTAAAATTCAGGCATTAAGGAGGATGCATTGTTTTGTTTTGTAGTTTGTTTGTTTGTTTTACATGTTGTACAATGTCTTAACATATGTTTTGCCCTTTATCATGTCCGTCCATTCATCATCACTCAGTTTCTGTTGCATAACCCACAAATTATTTAATGGGTTTCCACTAGACTCACTACTGCCAGTGTTTTGCCATCAGCCTGTCCAAAAATTAATAATAATAACAATCAGTCTGGACTGAGACCACATGACCTTTACATATCGGAACACAATCCAGTCTTTATACTTCAGTCAAACTGGTGGTTAGTTAAACGAGAAAGTCCTCACTGCATCAGGGATAAAGAACAAGAAACAATTAATCACTAGTACTTTTAACCAATGGTAGGATCTGAATTAGTGTTTAGTTCATTCAAAGTGGAAACTTTTTGGGGGCTAGGCTGTGTGTTTGGTCAATCCATTGTGTCCATCCATTCAGATTTAAGCCAGTCTTTGTGTTGATAATGTGGAATGATGCATAAAAAAATAATTGATAACTCCCATCCAATGCATTAAAATGAAAGTAACAAGCCTGTTTTGAAAACAAAATCCAGATATGTGTTTTTTAAATACTCTACTAAAGTGTTAATACCTGCAAACGTCCGTATTAGTTCAGTAAAAAAGGTCTGGCACATGGTTGGTCCTTACATCTGTCACTGGAATGTTCTATTTGTTTAATGCTAATGACAAACAAACAGTTTAAGTCATTCACCAAGGACTTCTCTCCAGTATCCGTCTCTACGGTGCTTCTGTGATAGTCACTGAACACAGTTTGTGGTTTTGATTTCTTTCCAGGCCCAGTGGTACCAAACTTGGCAACTTCACACTGACAAAAAGTCTTTTCAAAGAGTTTTTTACACACATTGCTTTTCCATCAATACTGAACAGGTGCCGTTCCAGTTCGTGCACCTAATTTTAGTTCAACTAAAAAAAAAAAATTGGTTCAGGAACTAGAAAATTGGTTCCCAGTGGGATCTAGAATAGAGTTGGTTTCCTTTGACCTGCTGTTTGACCCATGGAGCATCAGTGGATGGTCATATTCTACAGAGCAGATAGAAATTATGGGCAACAAAACACATTGTGTTTTTTTTTAAACAGAGCTGGATTAGGACCCACTTCAACAATTAATGCCAATTTGATGGAAAACCATTATTTATTATGTATTTATTATGAATGCTTAAAAGGTATTAAGTGTGTAAGAGGTCTGTGGGCATGTTTCTGCACATCAGACACATGTAAGGTAGCTAGTTCTAGACTGGTGTTCAATTACTAAAAATATAACCTCAAAATAACATCCTTGGGGCATATTTTGAGCTGTTGGATAATGAAGTTATGGTGCAACTTTTTCTTTCATCACTCTGTCAATCATGTTTTGTATTTCCAAACAGCCTCTTTGTGATACGTATGCCATGTGTTAAGCATGTTTTGTTTGGCTGTTTGTTAGGTGTTGGCAGGAGATAAGCATGGAATAGAAACAAGTGCTCTAGAGCTGCAGAACATGTTTTACAATTGCTATTATTGCATTATATACTAAGGCCTTTAAATTAGTTTTACTGTTGCTCATGCAGTCTCTCAGGTTTATAGGAGTTCATATTTATCTGTTAGTAGTAAATGTTCTTGCAGAGTTGACGGATCCTACACTTCAGTACTGTAGTAAAGTCAGAATCCACGGGCGTGAGCCTCCATGTCTTACACTTCATCTGTTAATAACTATCCAGATGAACGTGCAAACAGAATAGCTTGTCTCTAAATCTACATGTCATGCAGTTGTCAGTGAGACTGAATAACAGCAAGAAGACAAGCAACTGTCACCATCTGGAAAATTTCCAGAAACTTTCAGCTTTTCAAACGGTGGGTTCAACACAGATTTGTGTGCAGTTATTCATCTTAACAAGTTCTTAACTCCTGGCACAAGAGGCAAACTCAGCCTAAAGCCTTCACCGGTGCTCACATAGTATTATTATTTTAATCAGTATTGAAACAAGCAAGTAAACAAACACTTCATCCATTTAGTCGGAGACAGTAGTGGTGGCAGCGCTGCTCCGAATTCAGATGTGTGAAATGGTAATCTCTTTTCATGGTCCAGGCCTCCTTGCTTTTGTCCTCAGAGGGACTCCCACTGAGATTCGTGACATGATTTGAATATGAGACTCAGAGTTGGCACCTCACTGTAAAAGCAGCGACTCCGGTGTTAGAGATAGAACACATAGATGAGACAACCTTCAGCGAGTCACGGCACGCTTTCTACTTCAAAAACAGCTGCTCTCTGGGGGTATCGGCCGTTTTATTCAAGTAGAGTATTGGCAACAAGGCACAACAGATGTTTCAAATAGCAAGAAGAAGTCACATTTGAAAGGTCTAATCTCTAAAAATCTGTAAATCAGAGGCTGCACAGATGGCAATCAGAACCTGAACTCATCTTGGGAATGCTTTATACCAAGGTAGACACTGAAGTGGCTAAGTGTATGTAAACATAGTTTCCTCTGAATAAACTGCTGGTTAACAATTTGTGTGGCATCTGTATTGTATGATTCAGCTCATCACTTTGTATCCTAAATATGATTCATTGTTTTTCTTTTCACTGTTACACTTTGCTTTAACCAGCCTCCAAAACCTTCTTCTCTTGATTGTCATTTAACATTTCAAACTGATTACCCAATTCCAAAGTTATTCTCTAGCCCCTGAATGGTTCTGAACATGGACAGTGAAGAGTGAATTCCACTGGCGTGCATTAAAGTAAAGAACTTCAACTCCAAGTAAATCCCAGAATTGACCCTCCAATTCCAAAATTACATTTGACTAAGAATTTCATGGATAATTAATAGCAATGACGTGACCCATCATTATTTGTTGGGGTGTCATTATTATTAATACCTCCATGCTTCTGTGGAGTTATTAGAGCCATTATTCATTTAGTACCTCATTCATTTAATTTCCTCCAGTATAATTCTATGTAAAAATGAAGTGTCTCACAAACAAAACTTGCAAATTCAATGGTCCAAAAGCAGACCCTTAGTCAATACTCAAACAACAGACAGATGAACTAAATCCCAGTTCCTTATCACAGTAACATAAGGATCAAGACAAAATAGTACAATGAACTAGTGAAACACATTTCCTGTCAATAGGCTAATTATTCTTTCTTTGTACAGTTTGTGAATATAGAGGCATTCAAAAAGCTCTTCTATCAGATTATCAAGAAATCACAGTTGACAGCAGGTAGTTGAAACATTCATTGGCTGTAATGACATTTTATGAAATAAGTGCATTTAAATAAGTAAACATAACATAACATTATCAAATAGATACAAAGTGAGTTTAGTATGATTGTTGTGGAATAACTCAATAAAGATGACCAGTTCTTGTAATGTTTGTAGTGTGAGTTTCTTTTTCTAGCCCTAAACAATTGTTTTTTGTGCCTAAATTAAAGCTACACACACACACACACACACACACACACACACACACACACACACACAGACAGACAGATAGATAGATAGATAGATAGATAGATAGATAGATAGATAGATAGATAGATAGATAGAGTATATTATAGTATATATATAGAGAGAGAGAGTATATTACTGTAACTCATCATTGCTTCTGAGTTGTTCATGTTCCAACTTTGTTGCAGTTGAATATAAGGAATAGGTTTATATTTATATGAGTTCATACAGCTAGACTAGAACTGTAAATATGACTGCATTCTTATTTTGATGAGCATTTAGTATGCTATTTTTGGCGATGTATTATATATATATATATATATATATATATATATATATATTTAGCATTAATCTTTTTTATTATAATTTTATATATTTTTGTATGCAATGGTTTGTGAGTCATTGGCAGTCAACCTACTAAGGAATTGTCACTGTAAGAATAGCCCAAAAGTAAGGTCATACAATGGCATCTTTTATTTCAGTCAATTATGATTCACTGCATGTTTCAGATGTTCTTTCTTTTTCAGCAGTGTGGGTTCTGTAGGAAGCTAGCACAGGAAAACAACTTGTAGGTGTGTGGACAAGACAGTATAAATAAACTTGATTTGACTTCAAAAGTAGCCCAAAGACACAAAAAGTAAGGTGTTGGTTCTGTGCCAGTAGAGCCCAGCTTCCTGCCAAAAAGCTCTTTAAACCTTGAATAAAGAGCAGGAAGGGTTTTATTGTGAGCTTCTATTGATTTGCATGTGTAGTCAGTCCTTTCTATCTGTTGAATATCTTGTGTTTTGGGTCACACTCCAAGAGGAAGTCTCTCCAGGCTTGCCTTATTGATGCCCATGCCACCACCGGCTCACTGACTGATTGCTGGATGAACATCCCCCTGATTGATGTGACAGATGATTGGCCTCATGTTCTAACCCCGCCAACCCGCTCCACTCCCCCATCCTTTTCACACAGTATGAGTGGCGTGGTGTTTTCTTTCTTCTTTTTCTTCTTCAACCTCAGAGATGAACTTTTTAGGAGGTGAGGTTTATCTTGCAGGAACGACTGGCAGCAGTAGATTGATGCAGTTGGCTTTGTGATGAAAAGAGACTTTTGCCCCAAAAGACATTTTGTTGATGAATTCAAGCAGCAACGGGCCTTTAGGGGAATGGAATCAATGAGCAACTTGTCTGCACACTTCAAGGTCCATGCCTGCTGTTGCATTTGAACTCTTACCAAAAAACAAAATTTTGTCAAGTCAAATATCGTCGAAGGCATCCAAACTGTCCTGTGTGTATGGGGCCTGATGAATAGTTAAACAATGTGCATTATTTCTTATCCAGGGGCCACTGTATAATTTCCCTGCTGGAGCTGTTGCCTGCTTGTCAAAGCCATTGTGTTCCCATTCGTATTGCTGTGTCAAGTCCTTTCATTCGTAGTGTCAGGGGCTTCAAAGATCAGCTATTAAAGTTACGTTATCTGGTGGAACTAGGCCATGGACGTGACAGATTTCACTGCCTCTTCAGGCGAGTCACACAGGAGGGAAGGCAATGTCCTGTTGTCAACATGGATGCAGACGTTAACTCCAAAGCCGAGCTGTTTGGAGATCCTGTTTCACTCTGGATGGTTTATAGACTTAGGCTGGTTAATGAATTTTAGGACACCATTTGCTTGTACACTCTCATTGTGAAAGGTGAAATGCATTTTAAAATCCTGAAATAGATGTTCCAAAGTGGCTTTTTTTCTGACTAGACATCAACTGACAGTGAATATGATACCATTTTTACCAACTGCCCAATATCACTGAATACTGGATGTTCTTAATTACTGATTTTTTAAATGCATCCATAAACCTCTATTAGAAAATGTGTCTGTTGATCTGACTTTTCACTCTCCATTATGGTACTGCAGGTCACACTGAACTGAAACTTTAGAAGCTACTAATGCAAAGGTAATTAACACATTAATTAACCCACAGCTCTGGTCAGAAACTGGGGTTACTGAACATCCAAATCAAAAATACTAAATGTATACATCGACAAGTACCTAATACAGGATTACTGACTATCAAACTCAAAATAATTGATTAAGTAAAAAAAAAAAAAAAACAACTTTTAAAAATGTGTTTGTATTTACAGTTAGTAGTTATTATTATTATTATTATTAATAATAATGATAATTTTGCAGAATTTGGAAGCATCTAAAAGTTGTAATACCACTGGTGAAGACTGGATGCTGCTCCTTACAATGAATTTCTCTCCAAAAATACTAATTTAATAATGTCACAGGGCTCATTCTGGTCTCATTGACTTTATTTGGATCCTCTAATAAAAGATCTATGCCATCATAAAAAATGTCCTCTATTAATCACATCTCAGGCCAAATCAAGTCTTTATTGTCTGCTCTATTGGGCTTTGATTGACAGGTCTGTAAAGTAGATCACTTGCCTGCTGAGTTGGATTTTCCATTTATCTAATAGAACCCACAGCTGTAGTTGTGTAATCACTGTATTTGTGGTTAACAGGATCCTCCTACAAGACTGTGAAATGAAATTTGTTTTTCAGAGACTGTTAGCTAACACTTTATTAGCCTACCGATGACCCCTTGGGCTCCCGTAGATCTGTTGAATGTTTACCTCCAGCTCCAAAAATCCAACATGGAGACTGTCAAATCACAATATACTGCTTTCAAAACTGCAGCTCAAAAACCAATGGATGACATCATAGTTACTCCATCCACTAATAATATTCAGTCTATGTTTTGGATGAACACTGGTTGAACGATAATGTTCATTTCAAGGGTGTAGGATCACCAGGCTCTGGAATTACCAATGCAGAGATGTCAAGTCCCACATACTCAAGTATTTCACTACAGAGCTGCTTTAATTAAAAGACAAGCTGTCATGTTAAACCACTGTGAAAAGTGCGTATACATATTAACAGTATGTAAATATGTCATTGTATTATTAAGTACTTGCTATGTAGCACAGCCTGAGGATTACTGTCACACAAGAACTATAATCAGAGTCTATGAGAGGGTAATTCAGCAAATGTCTACATCCTTTACAACTAACAGTGGTGTGTAACATCCTGTAGGCATGAATTAAATTAAAAAGAACTAAATGGAACAATACATTGTGAGAAGTGTTGCAGCGGTACACCTGGTAATGCACTGTGAATCAGTGCTACAGGCCGTCACCAGCTGGCGATGGTGGAACCAGACCAGAGGCTGAACTCTTTGGCCACTGTTGCGCAGATGGAGGTTCTGGACTCAGACCCATCTACACATATAAGTCTTCGCTCCTGGGCTTCTGGATGTGGATGGATTTGGGAAAGAGTGAGCTATAAAAATGTAAAAACTGTCTGTTGGCTGTTAGCAGAGGACAGGGCACGCTGCAGCATTAGTGAAGGTCCTCCAATGATTCTGTCCATCTCAGCTGTTTGATTGCAACGACCATCTGCAGTACTGTAAGGAAAAGGTTTTAATGTCCATCTATAAAGTCATATTGTTATTTCATCAATGAAAAGTTAATACTATTACTCTGTGTCTGAAAACATGATTAAATATCACAACTTGGACTTTCTAACAACTTCAAATATTTTTGTGTCTCCAACACAATAAAATACAGGTCCATGTATACTTAAATCACCTCTGAAAAGAATTAAAACAAACATATATAATAACATTTGCATACCAGTCATCCATATACAGCTGACACTGGAGTATTTTATTATTAAGAGCAGAAAAGTCCCAGTAGAGCTCCATTTATGGATGATTAGATACAGTGGGTTATATCTGTGGAGAATCCCTTTGTAACACTTTTGCATAATTAAAGTGGATGAAGTACAGACAGTTCTATATGCTTTACGTTTGGATGAATTATTATTGCTGCTGACTTTTCATTGTTAGATGTGAGGCTGAGCTGCTAATATTAGCTTGCAATCTGGTCTTAATGGTGATGTGTTATTTTAAGGTAGTAGTAACAGAAGTGTTGGGGTTAGCGTAACCCTATAACTCACAATGTAAATTTAACTTAAACATGTTTCGAACATTAACAGATTGAAAAGTTTAAATGAGTTGCTGTTGATGATCCGTTGTAGCTTGTAATCACTTCTGTGGTAGCATTGGGAGAAATATATTTGTAAAAATCTGAGAATTTTGTTTTTTTTAAGTTGATTTTGTAGATGCAAAAGCCAGGGTTGTCTCCTTTGCTGTGTTCCGATATCCATACTTCCATGAGTACACTTCTACACAGTACACTGTCTGCACGTACTGAGTGTTGTTCCAAACCGTACACTTACCGGAAATTATGATCGCGACTCCCGCCCAGCCCAAAAATCACCCCCGACTTCATTAATATTTAACACTTCACGCACCTCAACCTTGAAAATGAGTTCGCACATGAATGCTGTATGGAAAATACAACGCCATTGTCGACTGCGTTACCTCCACTTCCTCCTCCATCTGACGGAGAACGCTCAGGTTGGCTCCACCCGTTCAACTACGTACTGAAGATGGTGGTCGTTGAGTGCAAAAAGTGTACATCGTTGCACACTTCACCGTTTTGAGTGCACCATCCGGGTTCTTTAAGTATATTTATTTTCGCTGCGATCATAATATGAACACCCTTCGTACTCAAACTAGATACGATAAGTACGGAAAGTATGAATATTGGAACACAGTAAATTATTGCCACTGACTGAGCAACAGCCATGCAACATGTAAGTGTCAGCAGTGGAAGGAATGTTTTTCCTCCAAGTGGGAGTTACCATGGCTACTTTAGTTTGGTGTGTTCTACTTTCTATCTACTATCCACCCTTTTTTTTATAGAAGCTTTACCCTGTTCTGTGACAAATGTAGATGTTAACTGTAACGACGTTAGTGTATTATGTTTTGTCCTGCCATTTCCTGTTTTATTTTCTTAGTTTCCCTTTGATCATCGTCTTGATTTCCTGTTCTGTTTTCCCGCATCAGCGATTACCTGACTCCGCCCTAATGTGTTGCACCTGTGTTCCATTGTCTCTCCATCTTCCTGTGTATATAAGACCTGTTTTTTCTGTGTGTTGTTGTGAGTTTGTAGTTTCAGTTTGCAGTATCATCTGTTGTCCCTGTCTGTCTGTCTGTTTCTGACCTGTTTTGTCCCTGAGCCTTGCCTTCTTCTTTCCTGTCTGTACCTCTGCCTGTCTGAACTGCCCTTTTGGCTTTGGACCTTTGAGCCTGCTTGTTCCCTGTGTCGGTGCCTCTGCCTGATTGGACTGCTTAACTGGTTTTGGACCCTGGCTCATCACGAACCTGTTTATCCCTTGGTGCATTCGTTAGGGTTTCCTGTCTCCCTGGTTTTCGACCCCCGGCCTGTCCTTCACCTCTGACTGTGGACCACTCCAGTGGATTACAGAAGATTCAGATTGGAGTTCCATGGTTTTGTGTCCATTAATAGACTGTTTTTTTGCTTAAACCTTACTCTCTTGGCTCAGACTCTGCATTTGGCTTCACATCCCAGTATTTGGGACGTGACAGTTAACATTAACTGAACAAACACGTATTAATGCTGAAAGATGATAAAATAAACATACTTAAATACTTGCTAGCATGTAGCCATATTAATGCTACATAACAATCTGAATGTATATAACATTAAACAGAAGTGAATCTCATCCTGGATTAAAAGAAAGACAGAAGAATTCACAATCTACCATACTGTCATTTACATCATGCTATAATGAAAAAAACAAAACAAAACAATACACTGTTATTCAAAATATCACCCACTTTTGCAATGCACTCATCTGTATCTGTGATCAAACTGTGCATTAGTAAATCATAACAAATAATCATTAGCAGTTACAACATGTAGATGGTGTTATTTCTGTTTTCGTTCTCAGAGAAGAAAAAAAAACGTAAAAACACAATGTTGCCAATTAAGATTAGTTTTATCTGCACTCAAAGTGACATGAGTGGTTTGATGAAGTGTCTTCTCCTCGCATGGCCTACATCTGCACTCGTTTCTGTTTTCTGATCTGTCCCTCCCCCACAGCAGCTTCTTTGTTTTCGTTCCTTTTTTTTTTTTTTTTTTTTTTTGCAAAGAGGAAAATAAAAGAAAACGCATTTCCTTGGGGATCTTGAATCATCTTTCATGCATTCTGTGGGTGGCTATCCTTCTCTGTGACTGGGGAATCTAAGACAACTGTTATCATCCCACATCAATACCAATTCCTGCTTGTTGAGATAAAAATTGGTATTCATGGTGTGACAGTCGATTGTTTCCTTTGTTTTTAGATTGATTTCAATGCACCACAAATCATGCGGTTCATCTCTGTAACCTTCAGGTGTCTCTTTAAGTTTACGGTGGAATGAGCTATCAGACCTCCAATGTTACAGGACACACATACGGTGTTAAATTCTGTGTTGAGTCAAGCTCTGAGGCAGAAGATACATGAGATAACATTTAGTCTTAAACCTGCAAAGAGCAATCATATAACAGAAAACTTCACTGGAATTTATTTTTTACCTGCTTGTAATGAAGTTTCATGCTGAGTATATTCTATTTGTCTCCTACTGTCCATATATGAGACGTCTTCATGATGGTTCTGACAAACTATACACAGCATTTCAAACAGTCTGACTCAAAGGTAGTGAGTGTCTTTTTTTTTTTTTTTCAACAACTATAGATTCTCAGAAAAAATGGTTTGGTTTGCACCCAAATTGGAAAAATACCACACATTAATCATCATTTGAAATAAGATCTCCACTAACGTTACCTTTGCACTTTGGTAAAGTTGGAGAATTAGTATTGGAGAAGGGTATGGAACTAAATGGTCTAAATCAATACAGCAGATGTCTGAGACTTTTAATAGTTTTAATAGTGAAACTCCAAAAACTCTGGGTACTACCCTCCCTACAGTACACTTTGATACGATAATGACCATTAACAGTGGACTTTGTCATTTCATAAGTCTTCATTGTGTCTTATAATAGGATGTGATATATATATATATATTTTTTTTTTTTGTTTTTTTAGGGGGGGGGGGGGGGTCAGTTTAAAATATAATTCCAGAAGCACAAAACCAACACAGTTTAATTTAAAATTGATGT
>JAPSES010000020.1:33289-44075 GCA_029822895.1 Maxillicosta whitleyi | reverse complement strand
ATCTCTTGTGTGACGTGTAATTCACACCCACTCATTCAAAAATGTAAAGATTTTCAGCCCACGCATCACAAATCCCATCAGTTTTAAAACCCTACAACAGCCCTGAGTGTGACCCCCCCAATGTTTAACCCAAAGTTACGCCCTTGACTTGGATCCACACTCAGCCAGGTGATACCATCAGTTACTGTGGAGTTACCCCCAAAAATCACCCCCCCACCCCGTCTCCGACTCCAACAGATTGCTTCCATTGACTTTCTTGTAGCAAGGGCCCAACATGATTATGTTTCAGGGGGTCACAACCAGCCATAAAACAGAATAAAGATGATAAGAAGTCTGTTTTGAGCCACTGTAGAAACATGGTAATGTTTTCTGTCCTGTTCATTATTTCAGAACAGATGCAAAGGTTGTATTTATTTCCTTTCTAATGTCAATATTGATAGCAGTATTGATGTGTTGCATGGCTGCAGTGATCAATTAATCAGGTTACAGCAAAAAATTGTACTTTGGTGTTACTAAATGAATCTGAATCAATCAATTAATACTGAATCAAATCAATATCGAATCAAATTGAATCGTGATTAATCGATTCAGAACCTTATGAATCAAACTGGAATCTATTGATGAAATTGGCTGTGATACCCAGGTCTGTACTGGTCTGTCACGTTACTTGTAGAATTCTGCACATCGTCCGTCCTTCTGTCCATCTGTATGTACAAAACCTTAGGTGTGGACCAAAGGCTGAGGGTTTTCAAGTGCGTGCACAATATGTTCTCTGTTTTCATATAATAACCACTGAATTTACTCTGAGCTTTAGTGAACATTTATGATCAGTAAAGTAAATATAGGAACACACGCAATATACAGAGGGTAATAGTATAATACATAGAGATAAATCACTTATAAAAGGTTAAATGTAGAAAAACATTAATGTGGAAGTTGTCACAAACATACATGTGGGTTTTTAAGGGTTAAAACATGGATGTTATAACTTATCCATATGACAGGTTCAGATTTACACGAGTGTTTTTATTGTGGTTCAGTGTTGAACCATCACTGATCATCATCTTTAAACAGGAGTGAATTTGTCCACAGATGAACATTCACATCATGTTTCATTAAAGAGTTGAATCAGCCTTTTGTAAATGAATCATGCATATGTTTCTGTCTGATGCTGTGACTCTGTCTGCGCTGTGATTGGTTAAACTCTGCTGAACTCTGACCTCATGATGAACACGACGGAGACATGAAGCGCTGATGTATGTTCTATAGAACCATTAGAGACCATTAGAGACGACGTCACTCTGGATTCTGTTTGACGAGTCTCTGCTGTTTTCACGAACAGCGAAGGGTGACTTTGACCCTGAGGCGCCGACCTCTGGTTTGCTCTTCGTGGTCTTCTGTAGTTTGGTTCTGATGGTCCAGACGTTCAGATCTTTGTGTCTATCATCCACTGACACCATTTACAGTAGGATTTACTGGGGTTTACCGCAGTATTAGTATTAGTATTCAGGTTCTCACAGGGTGGGGGTAGACTGTGCGGTGCACCCCATGCATCTCCATGGTTCTAGAAAAAGTGACTCACATGAAAGCAGGAAATGCTGTGCGGCGCTGCACGGATAGCGGACAGGGGGGAGGGGGTGGCAGCATTGCACACATAGCGGACCGGGTGGTGGTGGTGGAGGGGGGGGGTAGCGAAATCACAGTGTGGGGGTAAAAAAATCACACCTTGGGGGCCCGCTATGCTTAACTGTGATGGCGAGAACACTGGTATGAGTACATGCACATGGTGTAATGTTCAGGTTCTGTTTGGCTTTGTGTTCTCAGAGACATGTGCCCCCCCGACCATTCTCAGAGCACATATCAGTTCATATCACAGTGGTAATGATGATGATGACATAATGCTGTCACGTCATCGCTGAGCTGAGGCAGGTTTGTGTCACATGTCTGTGTGTCAGAGCGGCTCCTGATTGGTCGGGTTGTGACAATGAGGGTGATCAGCTGAGGATTAGACAGATCCACATTTTACCCTGTTTCAGATACATTCTGTGTCTCTAATTTCCGTATTTTTTACTAGTGTGAATCTAGTGTCCCTATTGTCTTTAATGTCCACATGTTGACACACATCCTTGTTTCTTCATATTTTAAGATGATTTTCAATTTTCAAACTCTTCTTCAGATCTGTCAGACATAAGCCACACCCCTAAAATTACCATATTTGGCCATTCTTCATATCTGTTTCATTCATAACATTTTAATAAGAGCTGAGTCACATTTATGTAATTAAGTGAGGGTTTTCTTCTAAACTTAAATGGTTATTTTAATTTAGACTGAAGTTTCACATAGAGTTGAGGATCACAGCTGCTTGACTTAAGAGTCAAATAACATCAGCTTATCCTTTTAGTGACCTAACCCACCTAGCCCATAGGGTCAGTTTACAATGGATATAAAAGTGATTGGCATTGGAATGTCGGGGCCAATTTATGTCACTTGCGTGTTAATTAATTAAAAAATGAACAAATTAACTTTATAAAAATTAAATTCTGACAAATCCAGACTTAATCTTGGAGCTTCCAATAAAAGAACATGCTAACAAAACTATAATAAATGCATAAATCTAGATCATTGCGATGCAGATGTTTTGTATTCAACATAAATCAGTTATAATGTGTTAAATGTGAATGTGTTTCTTCAGTCAGATGTAAATAAAACCAGTAGCTAAGCAGATTTCTGGATCATGTCTGTCTTAAGTGTTTTAGTTTCTGGTCCATGTCTCTTAGCTCTGTCTCTGAATAAATACCACGAACTTTGTTGGTATCTGCAGGGTTACATGTGTTCTTCTGTTTATTTTCAGGTAAAAACCACGTATGTAAGTTTATTGGCTGTGGGAGAAACGACAAATTCAACTACGTGGTCATGCAGCTTCAGGTGAGGCTTTTATTTTGAAAGGTGACAATGGAAGGTTTATTATGTTAGTTTTTCCTGCTTCAGTATCAGTTGGATCATGGGAACTGGAGTTGTCTTTGACCCCTCCCCCTCCCCCTTCCCCTGGTGGTTTCAGGGTCGTAACCTGGCCGACCTGAGGCGGAGTCAGCCCAGAGGGACCTTCACCATGAGCACCACCCTCCGGCTGGGGAAGCAGATCCTGGAGTCCATCGAGGCCATCCACTCTGTGGGCTTCCTGCACCGCGACATCAAACCAGTGAGTGTCCTTAAATGCATCATGCCTCACTTCACGCTGAGATGTTTGTTTCCTTTAGTTTTCAGATTCTTCTGTTAAATGAAATACTGCGAGTCCACTCGTCAGTAAAACCGGACCCTGATTCTGCCTAAAGACAGTGTGTGTTTCTTCTCACAGTCGAACTTTGCGATGGGTCGACTTCCCTCCACGTACAGGAAGTGCTACATGCTGGACTTCGGCCTGGCCCGGCAGTACACCAACACCACCGGAGAGGTCCGACCGGTAAGAACCCCCACCCACAGCATCGTCATCATTAACCCTTACTGCTCATCTGTGCCAGAGGTGCACCCTGGGAATAATTATCCATCTCCTCATTTGACATCCTGGGGGTGTGTTTACAGGTCACGTCGTCTGTTTTCACCACAAGTGCATTATGTTTTATTGATATTCTAGTCATTTTCCTCCATAGAAACGTGGTTGAAATACTTAGGTGAAAGGAGAATCTCACTTTCAGTTACACACTCCACTGATGTTCTGTGATTGACAGCTGGAGTCAGAGCCAATCACAGATCAATACACACATGTCTTCACCTCTTACTGTATGGAATTGGATCAGCCCTTTGTCCATAAGCTTGTGTCAGTATGAATCAACTCCACCATGTTGGACTGAAAACACTGATTTCACTGCAACTTTTTCTACTTAAAAAAATGAGAATCATTCGAAATGGACCTTCAACCCTGTCCCATGATGCATCACTGCCATACACAGTATTTATATTGTATTATTATTGTATTATTTTATATCAGGCCTTTACCCACTGAATTAGACCAATTATATGTAGATGTGGATATGAAAATTTCACCACTTTTTTTCAGGAAATTTATTTGATGTTTTTACAAATTTTTATGATTTTATTTTTGTAATTATATGGCATTTTCTTAATTTTTGGTATTTTGTCATGTTTGGTATGGTTTAGTATTTATTTTCCCACGACCCCGAAAGGGACTAAGCGGTTGAAAATGGATGGATGGATAGTATTTATTTTTGTTTTATTTATGTTTATTTTTGGAGGCTTTGTTGATCTGGTTACAATGGAGGTTTGAGGATTCACAAATTATTATTTTTTTTTTATTTTTTATTTTTTTTTTAGAAAATTCAAAGTCACATTAGAGTCAGTCGAGTCACCTTTAGCATTTACAAACCAGGTTGATACGATGCTGAATCTTTACCCAACTCCACCACTACTGTAGGTATGGACTCAGCAGACACTCTTAGGTGGAACATAATGCAACTGCCCCTCCCGTCCACCTGGTGGCGCTAACGCACTGACCACCTATAAACAGGTCAAAAAATAAACAAAATACTCATTAAAACCTACAAAAATCAACCAAACACTGAGATGATAACCATTAAAATAAACAAGAAATGTCAGTTATCAAGAAAATAAAAATAAATGATCAAAACGAACAAATAAAAAATGACAAATCAACAAAAATGAAAAACAGATCAATAAAATGAGCTAAGTAATGAACAGAAATTCCCTCCTCACACTAATGAGGATATTTTACTCAACAGATATTTTTTCTCTATGTTTACCCATCTCATCCACAGGTAAACAGTTTTAGTAGATTATTAAACATCTTTCCTTAGTGTATATTATTAATCTGTAGTTGGAGTCTGTATGTTCTGATTGTCTTCTCAGCCCATTTTCTTCATTTCATATCATGTATTTGTGTGAGGAAGCTGCACCTGAAACATCAAATCCAGGTGTACAAATCAGTGTATGACCCCCCCTAGATCGAATATTCACAAACAATGGTTTTCAATTACATAAACCACAGTTTTCAAGTGGAAGAGAGACGCAAAACACAGGAGAAAATATCAGTTTTACCAGATATCTGATACATGACATGAGTTTGGAGGTGGTTTTGCATAGTCGTGGACAGAATTAAATAATACACAGCAGTCAAATATGTGTAGCAGAATGTCCATGTCAGTGTGGATAGGACACAAGTCTGTCGCCTCTTTTCTGGTCAATGAGAACTTTCTATTAAATACATTCATCATCTTCCTCCTTGACTGTGTACTAAACTGATCCCAGCTCCATTTATCGCTAGATTATGTTTATCACCTTTTTTACTACTGGCTCTGACGCTGCCTACACTGGCAACTGATGTAGGACAGTTCACTTTGATTCAGATGGTAAAAAACCCTGCACCGCCCTGTTGACTTCTTGATAGACCACATAAAACCGAAAATATTTTAATTTAAAAGAGTAAAAATAACCATTTCTAACTTTATATGTTGATTTTTGGAAACTTCAAAAAGCACTTCAAAAGTAGATAATTTACAGTCTGAATAAAGCTAAATGTTAACGTGTTCCCAGCAGCGCCGAGTTACTAAAACAGACTCTAAACTGTCTGTGAAATGTGTGATGTGGTGAAACCACCTGGACCCTGGTCAGACTGGTTCTGGTCTGGTTCTGTGGTTCAGTTCATGATGCATTTGTGGGTTAGTCTCTGCTTCAGGTTCTTTAAAAGCATGTTGCGGGCGTTGCCATCAGACTCCGTCGGGGCGGGTCTGCTGCATTGCAGACTGGTCAGTCAATGAAGAAAAACCCAGAAACTTCCTGTCAGAGATGCTCGTCAATAATCAATAACAGTATTGATCACATATTGGTCACTGATGAGGTGTTGCAGAGGAACAAATGCTTTTATTGTGAAAGAGGCCCACTGACGTGCAGGCATGCTGGTTTTTGGAGTTTAATCCTTTAACACCATAGGAGGATGAATGATCATTTTGTTATAAGTTTATGTATTTTTGTCATTATTTTTAAAATTGTTTTTCTTTTGATGGAATTTTATTTAAATACATTTCTTTTTTTTATTTCAGAATAAAATAAAAAAATTCTTTTTATCTGGTTCTATTTTTTTTCAGAATGTTATATAATTTTTCATTTTAATATTTTTTTTTTTTTTTGCATTTTTCTTCATCATTTCAGTCTGATCTAGCCCTTAGTCTCATTCAGTTTCTGCATCAAACTGAATCACTTCTATTTTTAGATCAGTGAGGATGTGAGCTGCTTCCATTTACCCTCCTCGTCCTCTTCATCCTCCTCCTCTTCATCCTCCCCCAGTTAATATTTGATTTTCTTTCGTGCATCACTGAATCCTCATCCTCCTGTTTCTTCTCTCTCTTTGTTTCTGCTGAATCAGCTTTAAACCAATCATCTCCCCCTCCCCCTCCTCAAACCTCACATCTGTCCACAGAGGCATCCTCCCATCCCAGGGTCATGTGATTCCTCTGATTAGTGATGTGTTTTAATGTGAGCTGTGTTAACATCACCTTGATGCATTGATAGGTCAAAGCTTCCAACAGGTGCAGCACCATCTGCTGGTGGACATAAGCAACTGCACCCATGTAGACAGCCACAAATTAAAGAAGAATGACGTAAATACATAAATTTATGCAGTTTTTACTCTTCATTTGTTCTAAATTTAAGATATAATGAAGTAGCCCTAAATGTTCAGTGTTCTATGAAAAAGGCATTTAAATATCAACATTTTACCCAGTTATTAATAATCAAATGAACATAATGAAAATAATATTTATGTTTGTCACCGTCTTATTCTTATATAACCATGTCTTTATATAACCAGGTTTCGCTCTGGTTCAGACATTTGCTTGGAAAGAGGTTTTTGTTTTAGTGAAGACATAAAATCACGCATCACTGTTCTATCGTGTTTGTGGACAGAGCCATATTCTCTACATGACTGGTAGGAAACATCAGGGATCAGAACGTTAACTCATGACTGAATATATTTAAAGGTTTTGAAGTTTTAAGTCCTGTAAATGAGAACAATGAGGAGCTAAACCTTTTTCTTCTTCCTTCATGCTTTCCTTCCTTGTCAGATGTCATGGTTTTGTTGGATTTGTTGTGTTAAGGTGTTGTTTGATGAACAGTTTCCTCATGTCTGTGACCATCATATGAGTTTCTCTGTATCCTGATGTTTTATTTTCATCCTTTATGTTTCAGTATTGTTTTTGCTTTTCTTACAGTTCCTTTGGACTTATGATTTTGACGTGCATGCCTCCTGTTTCTCCATCATCTCCATGGTTACCCAGGGATGTGAGTGGTTACTATGGTGACGCAGGGTTCACAGTGGTAGCCTCAGCTGACTGCTGATGCCACGGCAGAAACAAATATCAGTCAGTATTGAGTTATTACACGACAGAACCATCATTAGAACCTTGGACTGTCCTGGTTCTGGTCTTGGTTCTGATCTGGTTCTGTCTGTGGTTTGGCTGCCATCTGTGACCCTGCTGATGCCTCTGCCATTGTTTCTTTGTTTTGTTCACTTTGGTTATGATTTTATCTGTGTTTCACAGTGGAAACGTCAAAAACAGAAGCAGCTTTTACAACATAATGATGTCTGTTCACCACAAAAACATCATAACTGTTGGAAGTAAAATGTGTCTGAGCTGAGCTGAAAGCGTTGTGTTCAGATAGTCTTATAAAAGCTCACATGCATCATATGTGTTTACAGGTTAGAAGGACAAAAATATTCAGATATTGACACGAATGACACAATAACAACTAAAACATTGAAACTTATCAAATGATACAACATTTACATCATGCAGTATTTGTACGTGTATGTTTATTTTTCACTGGATTCACCGCAGTGATGCACGCTTCATGTAGAATGTGTATGTGGACATTTTAGTTTGGAAAAACAACGTCCACAGATTGGTGACAAGGTTCAGAAAAATGAAGTACGGTCAGACGGATCACTTGACAAGGACCAGACAGATCACATGTCTCTGGACAGGAATTGAATTTTACTGTGGAAATGCTACGGTTTCAGGGATTTAGATAAATGTATGTCTTTAATTTGTAAATAAAATATTTTTTGTCAAGTAAAAATCAAAGTCATCACATTCAGAGACAAAGATGAACTCAAACAACATTAAGTTCATTTTAATAAAAGTGACAAGATTTGTGTGAAACAATTTGATGAATTAGTCTAAAAATAACTCATCTAATATGAGACAAAACACGAAAAACATTTATTTGATAAGAATTAATCTTAAACCCATGCTCCAGAGTTAATAAATCAATGACTAACTGTATTTAATCTAGTAGAATGCAGAATGTGTCAGATCAGATACAGACAAACATAACATAACGTGCTCCACACTTTTAATGACCCTCGGCCTGAATGGACAGACAGACAACAGAATGATGACAGTACCCCTCTGGCCAGACTCATCTGAGGATAAAAACCGGATCCTTCTGATCCACATTAAACCAGAATCAGGTGAAAATGATGCTGTTATTCAACTTTTATATGTTTTATAGACATGAATCAAGATCATGTAGAAAAGTCAAACCAGAGGCCGGGCTCTGCCAGACCCTGCTGTTGTTTGTTTGACTCTGTTGTTTATTGTTTGTTTGACTCGTTGTTGTTGTTGTTCAGCCAAGGACGGTGGCTGGATTCAGAGGGACGGTCCGCTACGCTTCAGTCAACGCTCATAAAAACAAGGTAACCGCTTCAATATTAATAATAACTGATTGTTGTTGACCAAAGGACAACACATAGTCATGTTATATTAATGTCTCATTTTTCCTTCAGGAAATGGGTCGTCACGACGACCTGTGGTCATTGTTTTACATGCTGGTGGAGTTTGCGGTTGGACAGTTACCGTGGCGAAAGATCAAAGACAAGGTGAGGATGAATCCAGTAACAACAACAAACAGCATCTGACCACGATTGATAAAAGACAATAGAATAGAATAGAATAGACTTTATTTGCCATTTGCACAACTACATCGCAGTCTAGGTACATATATAGAGTCAAAAAAGACATGAACAGAAACCGAAACAAAACATAAACACAGCTAAAACATAAAAAACAGTAACGATCTGAAATCACTGATTGATGAACGTATGAATCTGAACTGATGGAAACACTTCAATCAGAATCATAGAACATAGATCAGATCCGTGCGCAGCTACATAGAAATATCTGTTTTTTTCTGTTAATCTTGAATTCACATGAAAACCAGCAGAATTATGTGTGAACATGATGAAAACACCAACAGTTTCTACTGTGAGTGAAACCCAATGTTTGCAACTAATTCATTAAGAAATGAAGTGAATGAAGGTTAAATAGAAAATTTGTCTGAAATAAACATAGAATAAAAGAAGGTTCCAGGACATCCGACCACATCAGACATTCACTCATAGAAAAGACTTAACACAGAACAGGAAGAACCCTCATGATGTGTTCAGGGGCTTCTCCAAGGATAGGACCACATCAGATTAGACCAGCCCACCTGGATCATCATCAAATAAACAAACCTTGTATTTGGATCCGGTCAGGTTCTTGTTTTGGTTCTGGATGAACAGGTTGTTGTTCTAGGTTTTATGTGGTTCTAAATCCAACCTGTCCATCAACTGTTGGTTTTGTTGTAGGAACAAGTGGGTCAGATTAAAGAACGTTACGACCATCGAATGCTGCTCAAACACATGCCCTCAGAGTTTAACGTCTTCCTAGACCACGTTCAGGCTCTGGACTACTACACCAAACCGGACTACCAGGTACGCTTCGGCCCAACCCTGCCTGGCCTGTGACCCATGTGACCCGTAGTCTGTTTGGGTTCTTGACGTCTGGTTGTTGTTTCAGCTGCTGATGTCGGTGTTTGAGAACAGCATGAAGGAGCGCATCATCACCGAAAACGAGCCCTTCGACTGGGAGAAAGGAGGAAGTGATGTCACACTGTCAACCAGTGCCTCCACCCAACCGCAGCACAACACCCGGCCCACGGCCGCCATGGTGGGGTAAGGACCGCCGGAACCAACAGAACCAGCACCTGACAGCCCATTTAAAGTCCTTATTAACTCTGAATTATATGTTTTATGATTATTCTGTTGGTATTTTTAATATATTTTCAGGTGAATTCACACCTTAAAGTCTGTCCACGTTTTGGTTCCTGTTTGTTTCAGGTTCTACAGGTTCTGTTTCCATGTTGATAAATCTCAGTCTGTAGTTTGTGCATTAACACGTCTGTCATTGAATCATGGATCTGAGTTTGAGTATTTGTCTTTTTTCAGACTTTTCATGACTGATGTGGATCATATTTCTATTAAATCCTCCTTTCCACATCTGAAACTGCAGCTCGTTTATTTAATCTTCTCTGTTATTGGTCGATGACCTGCTGACCATTGGATCCAGACGCCTCCTCTGGGACCAGGGTTCTGCTTCTGATGCCTGTCTTCTGGTTTCTGCAGAGCCATTGTGACGCCGGTTCCTGGAGACCTACAACGGGAGAACACAGATGACGTTCTACAGGATGAACATTTGAGTGACCAGGAGAACGCACCACCAGCCCCGCCCAGCCGCCCCCCGGGGGAGACAGGGGTCCGAGAAACCGGGGAAACGGGGGAGGCCTTGGAGGACACAGACTTCAACCGGAACAGGCTCCGGATCAGCCTCAACAAGGTGACAGTTCTATTTCATATGGTTTTCACCCCTTGGCCAACTTCTGGCCAAAGGGGTTTTGGAATTGTTTTTTTTTTTGGGTGGGGGGGGGTGTGCACAGT
>JAPSES010000020.1:0-16436 GCA_029822895.1 Maxillicosta whitleyi | reverse complement strand
TGACCCATGGAAGGATCAGAACTATTGGTGCAGTTAAATCCACTGAATGTCTCCTGGAACCAGAACCAAAGGTGGTGCAGTCAATTATTGCACGTGTGACTTTTGTATAAACCTGTAGTTTTAATTCAAGACAAACTCATTGTTACAGAACAAACTAGGACGTTTCCTGTTGTATGTGAGAGTATGATAAACGTTCATGTCATATCAGTGATAAGAACCTTCATGTCATAAATCAGTTATTTCCACTCAACATGAAACCTGGAGGAACAGATCCAAACCCAGGTCTCAGATCAACCACTAATGAGTCTTTAAGACACATGATAGATTTACTCTGTATTTAATGTCATAAATCACATCCGGTCCAGACCCCGGCCCCAGATCTGGACCCTGTTCAGGTCCTGGTCTGGTTTCTGCAGCTCTCTGTCAGTACCGTTGGTTTTTAGTTGTTGTATTCAGTAGGTTGTTTTGACAGCTGTAACGTAGGCAAAGCACCAGATTTACACCAACACTCCCTCAGCTTCTGTCCCCAGGCTCCTCCCCTCACAACCTTTGACCAATCAGCTAAAGGCTTTAGATATGCGAGAGCACCAGTCGGCTCTCTCCTGTCTAACGTCTGAGTGGGTCAGGGAGGGGGCGGAGACAAGGGCAGGAAGCCAATCAGAAATTAGAGCAACATTGACTTTTTACAAAGAGTCCGTTTCCGCTCGTTAACCTCCCCTCCCTCCCTCTCTCTGATTGGTCTGTTTGCAGTTGGAGGAGGACAGGCACCAACCACGGCCCAATCAGCTGAGGAGGCTGGCCTCCTACGTCTTCTCCTCCTCCACCCTGGAGACCGAGCACTATCCCCACGGAGGAGGGAGCTTCATCCAGAGGAGCCGCTCCGCCGAAAGCAGCCCCGCCCACATCACGGCCACTACCGCTTCAGCTCGGCGGCGGCACGCTGGCACGCTGCCCACGCCCGGCAGCCCACGGAGCAGACACTCGGTCCTGAATGTGTCCAGGACGCAGCTGCAGCAGATGTTAGCCAAGCTCATGAACAAGAACAGCAGCTGAGACAGCGCCGGTCCAAACACCCCACACGTATGACACAGAAAACACGCAACATGCCAGGAACACGCCACAGAGCCGGTTGGACGCTCACAGGGTTAAAGGTCACTAAAAGTAGATTAATCAGTTGAAAAGGAGAAAATACTGATTACAAAACTGAATCAGTAAATCAATAAATCTGAACATCAAACCAAAAACCAACTTAATGTGGTTTTAACTGTTAACTAATATTCTCAAAGGCAGTATTTAGAATAAAAGTAAAGTCCAGACACATAGGACATTTATCCACAGTTTAACATTGGTCCAGGAGGTCAGAGGTCATCAGAGGCTGGAGGTCAAAGGTCAGGGACAGGGTTTGGTTATAAATGTGCCTGTGTTTGGTTGAAACTTTGGTAGAACTTTCACCTTTTTTCTCTCTTTAACTTTCTTTTTGACATTTTGTTTTCAGTGTAAGGTGTAGGTTAATTTTTTATTTGCTTAGTTTTATTTATTTATTTATTTTAATTCTTGTTTCAGATTTTCTTTTTTGTCTGTGACATCATGTGCTGTCCTCTGCTGGTGTCAATAATTTTCATATCCATCAAATTACACAACTTAAATACGAACAAATATGGAAAATACAAGACATTTTCCAGTTACTTTTATGAAAACACTTCTGTTTCAGTAGTTTTTTTCAGTTTTAGTTCAGTCATAGTCTTGTTTCATGTCTATTTTTTTCCCATTTTGTTTGTTTTTCACTGATGTTAGGTTAGTGTTTGTGTTGCGTTGGCACCTCCTGATGGCCACTTCAGACCGGCTCTGCATAAAAAAAACACACGGACAGTAAAAACACAAACACAGAGCCACATCTTTGTCCACAATGACTGAACATAACAAGCCATATGAGTGAGAGCAAGACAGCAGGACAGCTGCTCAACAAACACAATCAGCAACAACACACGCAGCTCAAATATGACTACAATGCAGAGGAGCAGAAGACGAAGAGGAGGAGGAGGAGGAGGAAGGGTGACGGGAACTCTTTTCCATGCAATAAACTCTACAAAGCCTCTCTGCAAACCTAATGTTGCACACGCCACAAACCTGCAAACTGCTGGAAAAATGTGAACGTGGAGACTTCCTGTCAGATGGCGGCGAAGTGGCGGACGGACCGTGGATGGACTGTTGAGCTTTACGGTGTTTTTCGTTTGTTTTCTGCTTCTCCTGCTCAAATGAAGCAGCGATCGTCAAGGAATGCGGGTCGTCCCGGCGATCTGAGTCTGCGTTTCCCCTCCGATCACCCCACCCACTGAGCAATATGCCACCCTTATGCATCTTCACCAACACAAAGCGAGGCGCCTGAACGCCTCGCCTCATTCAGTGTGTGACATAGTGTGAGTTTTATATGTGAAGGCGTCGGAATCTGAAATATGTGAGTCTGAGTACTGAGGCTCAGAAGAGCAAATATTCAAAAAAATAAAGAAACTACACAAAGGGAAAGGGGAGAAATTTTTATATAGAAACGCCAAGAACCTGAAAAATAACACTAACCATAATTAAATCATAAAAATATCAGATCAACATACTAAACAAATGTTCCAAATATCATTCAGTACATCTCACAAAACAATTCAGCCGAAAATAAATCACTAATTCAACCACAAATCACATTTTACAAAAAACACAAATGAAATAATGTTCAGAAAGTCACCAATAATTACAATTAAACTGTATAAAATTGTAATGTTATCTTCGAAAATCAGATGTTATCAACTAAACTAAACTTAACAAATGTCTGATATATTTTCTATAATGTCTGTTTTTATTCAATTCAATGCAGCTCCACTGTTTGTTGTGTTTCTATCACAGTCAGTGAATAGATGAGTTCACTATGGTATCAATTTATTCAGTACTTGACACACATTAGTTGACTGTTAATTAGCAGTGATTTCCTGTTAATTAATGTTTCCTCGTTGTGACGTTTGTGCTTTGGTTGTTGGATCTTTAATGCCATGGACTCTGATCAGGACTGAACATCTCACATGGTTCGGTTTTAATGTAAAAGTGTGGTCTGAGTTCAGCTGCTGTTTGGGTTGAAGTCTTCCAAATGGGTTCGGTTTGTCATGTGTTGGCGTCGTCATGGTGTTTTTACTGGTTGTGTGTGATTGGATGAGCGGTGGCAGCGGCATTCTGAAGCTCTGCTGTCGGGTTTCATGTGTTTTCATCTGTTCCAGTGTTGTCTAACCACTGGACGTTCACTATCGCACTTTATCACTGAGTCGAGGGAAGCACATGCAATAAGTGAAGGGTTCTTGTGATCGTCCATCAGATTCAGCGCTGGGATCTGATCCATGACGATCAACTCTCTGCTCTTAAATTGATGATGTTCTGATGGAGGCCGCGTTTAAAGAAGTCAGTGAGCTGATGTTAAATCAGTCTTTACCTAAAGTGAATATGAGACTGATTAATAGAGTCCAGAGGTTGACTTTTGGGTGAATAAATGCACATTAGTCACTGAATAAATCACTGATTGGTGTTTATAGGTCAAGTTAAATAAAAACCAATTACAGTCATTTATTACAGTTTACACATTCTCTTTCTTGATTTTGCTGCATCTTATTCTGTTTTCACTATCCAATACTCCAGTTGCACACGATAAGCCAGTTGACCAGTTTTCCAACTAAAATATCATCAAATTTTTTGACCCCGTGCTGGAAAAATTATGAGTAGGAACATGGTCGGCCAAAATGAAAATTATGCCAATAACAAGAAAAAAAGCACCATTTTCAGAAGCAATGAGACAGAATAAGAGTTAAATCTGAAGAAGATGCACTGTTGACATCAGCATTGATAATCCATTACAGTAAACACACACGGTTAAAGTGAAACATCATTCAAACACCATCAGATCATCAAACAGCTCATGTTTTGAGTCTGTATTATCACATTTTATGGCATTTTTGAGGCAGAAAGCTGTGATTGTCTATTGTACATTCAAGTGATTCACATGTATTTTCTGTCTTTGACTTTATTTCTAGCCACCAAAAAAAAAAAAAAAAAACGGTCATGGGTTAAAACCCCCAGTTATATGAGAGGGTGGAGGTGGTTTGACCAGATGTCGGAGGTTCGGTGAATCTTTATGGATCTTACAGGTGGTTTTTAGGTTCGTCGCGTCACAGCATCAGGGCATTATAATTTGTTTCTGTTGATGGACACTGTTGAAAATTTACAAACATGTGAAACTTATTTCTTCAAGTTGCATCATGCCAAACAGAGAGGACGCTGCAAAAATTCATTCAGATTTTTGGGTAATGCTTGGTTTTACGGGTTTTGTATTTTTAAAGTACCTTCATAGAGGTAGAAGAGGTATACATTTGCAGGTCTAAAAACAAAAAAAACTAAAATAATGTAGTAGGTCTGAGGAAAATAGTTAATAAACACATGTTAGAGTTTCAAGGAAAGACTAAACTAACGTGACGACCCTTGATTAGAGCTGAAACTAGTGAGTTATCAGCATATTATGGATGAGCGTTCTATGGAACCTGTAAAACAGAACATTAATGAGCTTAAGTAGGTTTTCTGTTCATCACAGGTTCCTCCACACTGTCCATCATTCTAATAATGTCCGTTAAAAGAACGTCGTTAATAACGTGAGTGGACCGTGTGCAGGATCAGTCGAACATCTGGTCAAAGTGCGACGATGATGGTTTATGGCCGTTTAGTGCAATGAAAGCCGACCTGTTGCTTTCTCCATGAGTTAAAGGGCTACATTTCCTGAATATGCACCACATGCTGTTTCATTTGACTTGTATCTGCTCGGCCTGGGCTTCGCTGGGTCTGAACAGTTTGTTTTCTTGCTGCTTTGCTTACACAAGTTCGTACAAATTGCTTAAGAGAATGTATGAAGTGGTCAAGCTGCTAACTTTATTTTGCACGTCTGCAAAACGAATCACCTACCTACCGTACAAGATTGTCACTGATAATATGTTTAGTCTGTCAACGTGGCGCCGTATTGGTTAAAATCCATCGGCAAGCGCAGCGTTTGGTTCTTGAAGACTGTTGGGACTGTTGCCATTCTTTGCATGAGATCTGCTGTTTGTACGAAGCGCACCTCTGACTGTAACATGACTAAAAACAGCACTGTACTGTAATTACAACAAAACACAGTGAATACACACCTCTGACTGAAAACATGTCTGTGATTCTTTTGTACATAATGAAACGGCGCTAACAGACGGGATACTCACGGATCAATGACGTTAAGGCCAAGGAACGCAGTGGGACGGTTAGACCGTTTTACTTTCCTTCTGCAATGTTGATGTAAATATTTACATCCAGGGTTTTTTCAGTGGAAGGAGTCAAGATGAGGCTTACATTTCACATTAGATGGGTCTTATTTAGTAGTTTTGGACATAATTCCTGCCCAGTGGATGATAGTTCCCCTGGGTTTAGTTTATCTGGAAACAACTGAATGTTTTACTGGTATTAATAAACTAAAATAAATATGATTAACCTCCAAAACTGTGATTATCCTCCAGACCACTAACATGTTCAATGACAGCAGAAGATATTTGTAACACTAGTGGTTTGATTTTGGTCCTGAACATCCAAACCCCATCATTCATAGTCAATGAACAATAAAAAATACATGTTACCTCTCTTTGATGTGAGGGAAAAACAATAAAACTGAACAAAAATCCATGACTAGAATGTCCACTCGTTTGCTCATGGTCAAATATGACACATTTTGGTGGTCACGACAATTCCATGTCTAAGCTAACAACCATAGCACGCAGGTTTAATGAAGATGAGAAACCAACGTTAGCTTGGAGATGGAGATGGCTACGGTAATAAAATACAAATAGATTCCAATGCAAACTTCAGGGAAAGATTTCGTACTGTTCTTAAATTCCTTCAACTTAATTAACAACAGGATGAGTGAAAAATTTAATAGGAAAATGATCCATAATTTCCATAAACTGTTTTTCCAAAGTTGACAACAAAAACTGACATCCTGCATCACACACACAGGAAAAACGAAATGTAAAAGAGAACGTTTTATTCTCCTCCCAGAAGAACATTTTATTGTGTTCTTGAAAGGTTGGAGCTAAACTTTATGGAATAACAGGGTGAAACTGCAGAATGTGTTTTTCTGAGGTATGTTTGTCTCTTTGTTCACCTGTAGACTCACCTTGTGTCAGTAGTAGTTCACACATTATAGGAAATCCTTTAGTTGTTCGTGGATACGATTAGCTTAGCATACCTCAAACAACGGACCCAGAGGGAAAACTGTTGCCTAGCGCTTATTCATACGCTATATGATGTTAGCTGGGTTTGGACTGAAAACCTGCGGAATCTACCACAAGTTCAGAATGAACTCAGCTTCAATGTGAACTGATGCTAAAACCTTTCATTCAGTAAAACATAGATTGAATCAGACAAATGTGGATGTTTTCTTATATTCATGTCCGGTTTCTCTTGTCTGTGTTAAACTCGGCTGAAGACAAATACAACCATCTTGGTTTTTGATGTAGTAGCATCATTGTAGTGTCACTGGAAAAGTCTGGAAGTTGATTTAAAGCTTAGTCAAAGAAATCTTCCAAACCCCGCTGATAAAGCTGGGTTTACACTGTGATTCTGGGCTGATGTTGAAGATGTTGAAACATGGACAGATCTTTGGTTTGGGTTTTCATCCTGAACTTCTGACAATAACACATATTTAAGATGATCATCTCATAGTTTAACCGCTGCTACAACTCAACTAAACAACCAATAACAATAAATAATGCACCGATTAAATGCAACGTAGAACCTAAAAATACATTCCATGACCCCTCTCTGCTAAATTGTCAACGCAAGTTTAACTTTTTCTTCTCTTAATTTTTTCCATTATCATTAAGTTCTGCTACTTTATTCCTATGATTCTTAGGTTTGTGTCATTGCTTTTACTTGTAGCATTTTACTGGTGGATGTGATTGAGTCAGTGCCATCAGTGGACAGTGTCACCACTGTCTAAAACTGCAAAATGTTCTGTTGGTGTCCTACAAAGATCAGTCTTAGGCCCTATGTTATTTACTATTTATATCATTCATTTATTTTTCTAAAAGTTGATGTCACCAGAGGAATGCAGAAGACACATTATTTATGTACAAAGATTTATACAACAGGGACAACAGATGAAAAGGCGTAGCTACAGTAAATCTCGATACGTATAGCATATTCGCTAACAAATAACTACAAAATAAACTAAAAAAAAAAAAAAGACCACTTAGTGGAATAGGAACTTAGTTTATGCCACATAGACATCAGGTTTTTGCTGGTTGTTTTTCCTACATTAAACATAAACTGACATCATTTCTGTACAGGATAGAGATATTTATTTTTCACAAATTTTCCAGGTTTCATTTACACCTGATTTGACTGTTTCGTGTGTTTTCTACTGTTACTTTTCTTAACCTTTCCCACTCAACTACATCACAGCCTTGGTAAAAATCCTTGATGGTTGTATTTGCAAAATCTTCTTTGAGAGAGACTTGTTGCGTTCATGCTCGTCATTTCCTCCTGCATCCAGTGTTTATGCTAAGCTAACACTAGGTTAACGTCAGAACACAGAGGATTTTCTAAAATCTCCAAATTTTCCTTTAACATTATTCGCAATAAAAGCAGGGTTTTGTGTCGTTGAATTAAAACCGATTTAAGAGCTCACAGTGTTTGTTCAGTGTGATGATCCGTGAGTGTCTTTCACATGTAAAATACATGTAAGCATTTCTTTTCTATCACTATATGACTGTACAGTACTGCTTGTATAATTTACAGGTAAAGCATGTATTTTAAACTTTTTGTAAATCCAATGATAACGTGTACATATATACAGAAATGTAGAGAGTAATTAGGTTTGCAGTTAATCTCTAATAGCATGATAACTAGCGGGGTGTAGTATGTATGTATGTACAGGCTGTATGTTAAATCTTTATGAAGGGAAACACTTGAAAATCACCTGATATCAGACTGCGTGCTGTCTAAGGATAAACTCTGCAATGCATTTTTTGTGCCTTTTATATCAATGTATGTAATCTAGACAATCTTTAAAAGCTTGTGTACAACCAAAATGTCATTAAAATGGTTTTGGGGCAAATACATCATGCAACACTGCAGTTTTTATTTACAGTGAATTCGAATACTGACCAAATGTGACCAGAGCCTAACCACAGTGACTCTTCCTGTTGTATTTCTGTGTGTTTTATGACATTTTCATTCAGGGATCGAATTCTATTAAGTTTAACAGGAAACAAACTTATTTTGTCCATTGTTTACGTGAAAAAAGTTAAATATTGAAACATAACTAAACATCACCATCATGTTCAGTTTCCATCACCTGAACAGATGTTACCTGTAAATGTTTATCCGCTCATGGTTTAGAGGCAGATAAACTGAAACACAATCAGTAGTTTTATCTGTGCTTTGAGATGATGAAACATTGTGTGATTGTGAAAGAACCACAGTTGTAGTATTTATGTTCTGTTTGATGGTTGTTCATGTTTGAGGTCAATCAGAACAAACAGATCAGATCATCAGCCTCAGCAGGATCCGAGTTGGAGTTGAAATTTTTCTTGTTTTATGTGAATATATTTATGCATGCATGTATGTATACAATATTGTGTGTCATATTTTAGGAAGTTAATCTAGAAGTGGAGTTGATGTTCTGAGCAGGTTCCAGGTTGGTCCGTCTTTCAGCTTTCTGATTGTGTTGATGTATGATGTGTATTTTTTCTAAAACAGGAAAATGTGATTTCAGCGTGGAACATGTTGAAGGATGCCTAGTTATTGATGTTCCAGGTGGATTTCATTGGTGACTCACGGTTGTCTCATTGTTTTCAGGTGCTGTCGCCCACCGATCAGACGCCGTCGCCTCCTTCTCCAGATTACCGGACAAAGGGTCAGAGTGATGAGAAGGAACATTTCCACATCCTTCCTCAGCTCCAGGCCAAGCGGGCCGACTTCCTCACTGTCATGCTTACCGGGACTCTGCCACAGCGCCGGACCTTTGCCACGCCAGACGAAGACGTCCCGGAACCACCGGGACCAAGAGACGATGACGTAACAAAGAGCGAGTCCAACAGTGAGGCCAGTCAGAAGAGCACAGAGCGCAGCCAAGAAGCAGCGCCGTCCACGCTCATGGCCGAGGACCAGAGGGGGCCAAGGGAGCACGCTTCAGCCGCGGATGCTGACCCCGATCTGGAGGACGCATCCAAGACCCTTGTCCTCTTCTCTCCGGGAGACACTCGCAAATCCCCGTCAGGTGGTGACCACGGTTTAGAAGCGGAGTTGGCCACTCCATCTGGTCTCACACCCCGGAACGACCGCCTCCTGGTCGGGGATGCGCTCCAACCCGAACCCTCTGAGACTGGACGCCTGTCCCCTGCCCTCAGGTCAGATCTACGCCCCTCCACCCCCATTGCTCCAGCATCTCCACCCTTCACCAAAGTGGAGCGCACCTTCATCCACATTGCAGAGACATCCCACCTCAACGTCATGTCTTCCAACGGTCACTCTGCCAGAGACAGCGATCGGGAAGTACTCGCCATTATGAGGGAATCAGGTGTTCAAATTGATGCCCATGAGGAAGGGGAGGGGCCTAAGCAGGAAGAGCCCCCACTGGTTCCAGACCAATGCCTACCATTGGACAAACAGTCCAACACTGAAAACGGCCCATCTGTTCTGGCTCAGTGTTTGGATCCTGTCCCAGAAGCCATTTCACCAATTCATCACCTGTCACAGGAACCTTTGAAGCAGCCGTCATTCGTGGAAGAACCTGCTGTGACAGAGCAATCAGGGGCCGTGAAGCCGAGGATCCGGAGCCGTATCCCTGTGCTGATCTCTGAGGAAGACTCAGGTTCAGAGCAGTCATCCTCGGTCTCAGCTCGGGCCCGTCTTCAGCAGAGGGCAAGGCAGCTGGACCTGGCCCGGATGCTGGTCCAGAAGCAGCAGGGTCGCTGGATGAGGAGGAGGATGCTGTCGGGGACGTCCTCATCCTTGTCCTCAGGAGATGACGAGCGCCGTCGAGCATCGGAAACCCTGTCCAACACTGGCTCCGAGGAAGACACTCACACCTCCGACGAGTCCAGGAGGAGCTGCCGTCTCAGACCTACGGAAGAGCAGGGATCCAAGGAGACCCGGAGCCGGATCCCCAGGCCTGTCACCCCCATCAAGAAGCCCTCAGGGGGGGTCACAGCCACCGTTTCTCCTCTGTCTTTACCTGAGTCCAGCAGCACCAAAGGAGCACCATCCACCGGGAATGGGTCTGGGTCAGTTTGTCAAAATATTATCAAAACTGTTTAGAAGAACTACAACAGGACGGACTCATGGCATCTATTTTTAGGATTAGATTAGATTAGATTAGATTAGATTAGATTAGATTAGATTAGATTAGATAGAACTTTATTGATCCCTCTGTGAAATGAACATTCCGCTATCAGTACATCATACACAGATACAGGAATTAGAAGGGGGAAAAAAGGAAAGAAAATGTAAATAACAATAATTATAAAAACAGTACTAAAACAGGCAATTACACATTAGTAATAATGAATGATTGTAATAATAACAGAAATAATACAAATAAAAGTAATAAGACTAACTAGAAGTAGTCGTAAGTAAGTAATAAGTAATATGAGTAAATAATAATAAAATGTGATTTAATGTAATTTAAGTTTGTTTTACAAGTGAATTAGTTTTAGTTTAATTTCAATGAATGGAGTGGATTTTTGGATTTTGAAGTTTTAGGGTTAGTTTGGTTTTTCAGGTTTTTAAGAGCTGTGAGATTAAATAATGAATGATGTCCAATAAAATGGACAAAACCTGTGTTAATTAAATGTCCATATTGATGATCAGATATTTTATTCTTGTTCAGAACTCAACCCAAGGACATTTGTCTTACATTTATGTTACATTTGTGCTGATATTGAGTTGCTCACTGTAGTTTTTCGTTACTTTCTTGAAGCTATTTTTACATATTTTCATTCATTCCTAATCTTCTGCCGTCACTGCTCTTTAATATGTGATACTTATTTGTTGTCCTTTAAATCTGACCCTTAAATGTTACATGTTATTAAAGGATTTGGTGAAATAATGCTGATTTCATTTCCTTTTGTGTCCACAGGCATCAGAGAATCACCCTCAGCACTCTGAGCGTCCAGCGAAAACCCAAAAACGCTTCGCCGCGGTCCTCATCCTCGTGTCCCCGTCCCACCGCCGTCCCAGCTCAGTCCGGGAGTCCTCGAATGCCCCTGCGAGTCCTCTTTGGAACCCGCCGCAGCCTTAGCTCCACCCACTGCAGGACTGACAGCCCCTCCCCTCAGAGAGTCTGTCCGTCCCGCCAGCCCTTGTCCGTCCGAGCCCCGACCGTCCCCGTGCTCCCGCCCAGGACTGCCACGACCGCCATGCGGCGCAGCGCCTCACAGGAAGCCACCGCCCAGACCTCCTCTGGCCCCGCCCCCACCAGAACCAGGCCCAAAGTGGCAGCCGGGCAGGTGAAGGGGAAACCCAACCCCAGGGAGAAGACAGTCCCCGCTAGATAATACAAAGAGACTGAAACACGTTCATGTATAATCAGTCTTCGGACACGCTTCGCCTCAAAGGTCCTGATCTCCACAGATTTCTCATTTAATGGACACACACTCTTATTTTTCCAAGGACAGCATACAGAACTGTGTTCATGGGCTTCCAGTAATCCGACTGATTGTGGCGAAGGAGCGTTGCTGCCACGGTGCTATGGATCCGCCTGCTGCTCCCAGTCGGTTCTGGTCCAACTGGTTTCTGGAGCTCCGGTCCAGTTCACCCCTCACAGATACTCCAGCTTTGCCCACAGTTATAATACTGGTCCATTTACAGTTCCCTGCTCGGTTCACATTGCATGGTGACGTATATCACAAATACTTTAAATCTGTAGAAGGAAAAATGTACAAACACTGAACCTTAAATTATTTGATATGTTCTCTCCTTCCTATTGGATAAAAATCAACAGATTGGACTGAGATCTGACATATATTATTCCGATATGAGATTCCCGACTAAATCCTGTGCTTATTAAGAGAATTGGTGTGAAGATGAAACAAATCGCTCGGTTGCCGCCTCCTCCTCATGGTGTGACAATGGGCATGCTTTAATCATTCTATTTTTTGGGTGTTTTTATTTTTCTTTAAGCTCTGAATTGTATATAATAGAATCATTTCCCATAAAGACATCTTTATTTTTTATCTTGCCAAGCAACATGTGAATTTCACGTCTTTGCCCTTCTGTTCCAATGTGTTGGCACTACGCCTGTTTTTTACGCATGAGAAAAACAGGGTTAACCATGAGAGGAAGTTCTACCTGCTCAGATTCTTCTGAAGGTGCAAAAGGTGAAGGGTGTTGGAGCCTATGTGGAGTTTGGACGGAGTCAGTGGGCGCTGAGCTCAAATAAAGTCTTGGTAACGTGGAAATGTGTTGTGTCATTATTATCTGCTTTTGTCTGGCTGGGTTTTAAAGTTTAAATTAGTCAACTAAATGAGGAGTTTGGGAAGAAGAACATAAGAGTCACAGGAAATGTATGAAATGTAACAGAAAACATCAATTCTATTTATAATTCTATTTAATCACCCTTTACTACGATAATGATCACAGAGTCCAGTTACACTTTATTAACAACAAATCACATTGTCACAGTCATTTCATCAGAAGATGTATGAGCTTTTTGCATCAAAAATGTCATTTATACTGTGCAGGAGTCTGTTTGACCAAGTGGCTGTTCTATTATTATTTTATATTATATTATATTCCAACTTTATTGACTAGAGTGGCTTAAAACCTGATGAAACTCTTGTCGGTTCTTCTGTTGGTGGTGAACGGGTTAACACTGTCCTCCGTGGTTTTATTCCACTCGGATGAATGTGTGCAGGTGGATGTACACAATGTAGTCCCGCAGTTTCAAACCAGACCGAATGAGGGCGCTATACTGGTCCATTAAATACCACAGAAGAAGAAGGGGCGTGTCTGAGCAGTTGCAAGATGGCGGCGCCCGTGGACCTGTTCTGTGTGGACGCTTTTCCGTCTCACCTGAGTCCTCTGGATGGACTCCTGCCGCAGTCCCATCTGGACTCGGTGATCCGGAACCACTCGGACACGCCGACGCTGCTCTTCCTTCCGCAACGGCCTCAAGGCACTGAGATCCCGGGTGTTTTACTGCGCGTCCACCCGACCACCGAGGAGGACACGGCGGGCTGCGGAGGAACTGAGTACAGCCCCGGTAGCCGCCTCCGCCTGGGTGTCAGCCGCTTCTTCTTACGGCACCACGGGCTGCAGCGCGTAGGCAGCACCGGGACCGTCCGGCATCTGGAGCCAGTCCGCCTGGACCGGGTGGTGCTGGGAGCCCGCAGCCCGAAGAGCCTCCGCCTGGCAGGGGCGGAACACTTCACTGGCGGACTGATGGAGCTCTGCCGCCCGGGACGGTGGCTCCTGGTCCGGCAGGGAGACCCGCTACTGCTGCCAGAACACCCGCTGCTGGGGGAGGACCCGGTACAGGTGAGACCCCGGTACAGGTTGTCTTGGTTCTTCAGTAAATTCGCTCCTTTTCTGCAGCTGTGATAATATCTCTAGAAATTCATGACAAGGTAAAAATTAATCGTTTAATTTCTGAGATACTTAAGAAAGTAGAGGTTCTGGTAAGACCGGGTATAAATACACATTGTTTAATTTTATTTGGTTAGTGTGTTTTGTTCAGTTGTATGTTTTAGTTCGTTTGTTTTGGTTTATTTGCGGTTTTCCTGCTTGTCGTCTGCTCTCTGGTTGGCTGACTCTGTCTTGTGGTGCGTTCAGGTGCAGCAGCTGTTGTCGGACATCATGGTTCTTGACTGCAGTCCGGTGGTTCAGGGCCAGATCACCCCGGACACCTCTGTGGTTCTGGCGGACTGTACTGATTGGTCGGACCCTCCTGGCTCCGCCCCTTGCAGGCCACTGTCACTGAGTGTGTCGGACTTCGCCCTTTACGCCGACAGCCTCGGAGGACACTCACTGCTGGACAACAGGAAGCTGCTGGACTCAGGGATGTGGGGTGTCCTACAGGCTCTGGAGTGCAAAGTAGAGGTCTGTGTGGGGGACCCTCAGACCTGGGGTGGGGTCAGGCATCAGGCATCAGCGGACGCTGGACCGACCCTGGACGTGGACAGCTGTTTGTTTGTAGGGAAACGGCTGCTTCTCAGGCTTGGCCTCTTTAACCACGAGTGGGTGAAGCTGTGGAGGGCGGGCAGTGGCAGAGAAAGGCTGGTGTCTGTTGTGGTCATGGATCCAGAACCGCAGAACCACAACGACATGGGCCTGATATCAACGACCCTGTGGTTCAACCTGACGGACGGAGATGTGATTCCACTGAGCAGCTGCAGCTTCAGGATGAAGGTGAAGAACAAGAACAAATGAACTCGATGGATCCCACAACAGGACATTAAACTATTTATAGTAACATGGTCCAAGCTAGAGCTGATCCTAACCATCACATAAGAGAAACAATTTCTAAAGGCAGGGTTGCTTTCAGGAACATGATGCTGATAATTATTGTAGTTTTTAATTGTTTACTGTGTATTTTTAATTTCAAGGTGATTTAAAGGGTTCCGCTTTACTTTCTTCTAATCAGTAGGTTTTCTGAACCCAAACCCAGTGCAGTTCATGAACTATGACATGATACTTGATGCTTCCTTTGTGACCTCTGACCTCTTTAACTCTATACTTCCTCCTAATTGGGTGTACAGATCAGCTGTACACCCACACTGCTGAATTACCCCTGCCTTCTTCTAAAGCCATTCTGTGTTTTGTGTGGTTGTGTGTCAGAGATGGCGTTCTCCTCAGGACCCCGCCGTCCGTCGTTCTGACAGTTCATGCCGTTCATCTTCTCCACCATTTGCCTCAGAGCTCCACCTTCAACCGATTGTGTCTCCGATGAACAGCAACCTCGGCTGCTACGACAACCTGCTGTCACAACATTTCAACACCCCCAGGTCAGCTGACACAATACCTGCATGGTTCTCACCAGCGCATTTGGGCGTAGCGGCCCCCCACGCTGTGATTTTTACCCCCACGCTGTGAACTCAGCTAGGTTCTCATCAGCGTAGCAGCAGCACAGCAAGCCCCCATGTTGGGAATTGTTTTACCCCCCCACCCAACCCTCCCGTCCGTCCATTACCCTCACGCTATGAAAAATTCCTGGTGAGAACCCTGACCTGACGCCAGCAGAGTGAAACATGACCCGGTCCAGAACCGGTCCCATCTGATCCATCTTTTTCCCCCCTGACAGACTGGTTTCAGTGGGAGACGTCCTGTCAGTTCCAGTTCAGAACCATCCAGACCTGTTAGAGTCCAGTTCAGATGGAATTCACAGGTAACACTGAGCTCCTCCTTGTATTGTCTCCAGAATCATATGAGAATCAGGTTCTGTCTCACATGGTAAATGCAACTCTTTGACCCACATCTCCACCATTGGTGTTTTGTTCTGAGTCTGTGGTTCAGATCTACAACCACCTGGAACATCTGGTCCAGTATGAAGGATACATTGAGTCCATTCAGCAGCTTCATGGTCTCACATGAGCCTGGTCCAGATGTTCCATACTAACACAATCCTTTTAAAGATACTAGATGGCACCGAGCAAACAAATGGAGGCAAAAACCTCCATGTCAGCCTGAACATAAAGGAACACAGGAACATTTTCAGAACAGTTTTGATGACACTCATATGATAAATACATATATTTATCACGTTAGTCTGTCGAGTTAAACCCAGCTCCAGTTCGGTCTGAAGCTGGTGATGAAGTCAAATATAAACTGTGCCCAGACAAATTCAAATATAATAATTAGTCTGACCATCCTGTTCTTCATGTATTAATCCTTTATCGACAAGGACTCACTGATGTCAACATTGAAGGTGTTCATTATACAATCTCCAAAGAAAGACAGAACCTGGTTCTAAAGTCAAACTCAGTTTAAAGTTAAGTCCTACTGAAGATAATATTGATTTTGATCAGTTCATTTGACCTGTGACCTCTCCCAGGTGTCCAGTTGTTAGCTTCAAAGTGCAGAAGGTGTGTCCAGCAGTAACAGAAGAAGAAGAAGGAGCAGCAGCAGCAGCTCATCTGGCTGACAGATTACACACCTCTCTCTATCTGGTGAACTATGACCTCTGACCTCAGGCTACCAAATAGACTCCAAACTGAGCTGTTGAGCTGAGCAATTGGCTAATTATCTTGAACTTGAGTCAGGAGTCTCACTGAGCATCAGTTTTCCTGACGTTCTCCCAGGGTTTTCTTTGTCTTTGTCTTTTAACATGAATCTGTATTCCATCCCCTCATCAGTGTAGTACATCCACACTGACTTACCCCTGACAGTGTCCTGTG
>JAPSES010000019.1:15080023-15092362 GCA_029822895.1 Maxillicosta whitleyi | reverse complement strand
GCGTGTGTGTTTCTATTTTAATGGCGGTGACTACAACCCCCCCCCCCTCCTTGCTGCCTTCACTGCCCCAGTTTATCCCTATAGATGTGTTCAATTACAGCTGGAAATAAGCACCATATAGTTAAAATAATCCTGCATTTACACTTTCACAACAGGAAAATCATTAATGAATCCGTTTCCTTCTTTACACAAAACCTTATTTTATTGAAGGATATAAACATAATTTATCATCCACTGCTGAGGAAATGGAAACTTAAAGTAACATAAAACTAAAACCTAGAATGAATCAAGTGGAATAAAATCTGTTTTCAATTACATTCAATTCAATTAAAATCAGACCTCTGTAACATTTATAATAAAATGTATTCTGACTGATTTAATTATATGTTTATTTAGCGGAACCTTTACAAAGCAAAATGAAGAGTCAAAGAGAACAAACAAATGCAAGACTGATGTAAAAAAAAAAATTAAAAATCCACAGCAGATGATGTGAAACAAGATTCAGATGCAAGAAAGTCAAAATAACATCCAGTAAATACAGAAAGAGAATGAAGACATGAGAAACAAAACCATAATAATCTGTTTAAAAAAAAAAAAAGGCTTTAAACCTGAACCTTTAAACCTTTGTAGATTCAGTCACTATAAAATCATACCATCCTTCCAAATAAAGTTGTTTTATTTGGGCATATTTTGTTTGTTTTTTTTGGGGGGGGGTTAAAGTTTTTCTATCGTGCTGTACAAAAGCAACTGCACCAACTGTAAATTTAATAGTGTTGTTTTTTTAACCCTTAAACACCAAATATCCACCATCGACCTAAACTTATCTACTGATGTAAGGGTTTAATAACCTGTTGATCCACTAATAGAAATGTTTTTGCATGACTCAACAACACAATATACAAAACAAACACTGTTGTCAAATATCAAATCAAATATAAATATGAAAAAGTGACAGTGTTTGAGTCCGATGTACAGAAAACCCAGTGATTTTCTCCATCATTTTCAACACCTTCTTAAGACACTTGGAGTCCACACCACAGATACAGTTGGTGATGATGGGGGGGGGTTGGGGTTCTCAACCTGTGGAAGAAGTGGATCCTGTGTTTTTAGTCCAGGTCCAGTGTCTGTCACGTCCGCTCTCCTCCACCTCCACTGCTGAGTGTGATTGTGTCACTTATTCCTGAAGTCGACCATGATCTTCTTTGTTTTGTCAACATTCCGTAGAAGGTACTTCCTGTTCCTGCTGCACCAGTTCACCAGATGCTTTCTGGAGGCTCAGCCGTCATCGTTCCGCATCAGGTCCACAGCTGTGGTATCATCAGTGTATTCAATGATATGGTTGGAGATGGACTTAGCAACACAATCATGGGTCAAGAAGAAAGAGCAGCAGACTTAGGATGCTTCCCTGAGGGACGCCGGTACTTAGGGTTCTTCCACACCTATATGAACTGGGGCTCTTTAGAAAGAAAATCCAGGATCCAGTTGCACAGTGTGGTTCTGAAGCTGAGGGGTGTGTGTTTACGAACCAGATTCTGGGGGATTATCGTGTTAAAAGCTAAACTAAAACAACAAACAGCTTCATGATTACATGATTTACTATTTTCCATTTTTACAATAAAAAACTGAGAGGATAATATGATTGAGATTAGATCAGATCAAATAGAACTATTAATCCTTGAGATAGAGGCAATTGAAAATAGAGGTTCCAACAGCAGCACAAACACTGAATATAAACCAAAAAAACAGCAAAACAATAACTATAAAAAACAGTCGTGTGAAAAAAAAACCCAGCAGTTGCACATTAGGAAGTACTAGTACAAATAAGTGGAAAAGTAATAATAATGATAATATTAAGCAGCTTATAATACGCACACACATATATAGTTTAATAATCATAGAATTAAAGTTATTATTAAGTGATAAAAGTAATAGTAGTCATAAAGTATGTATTTAAGTAGTAATAATAAGCATCAGTCAAAGGTTAAATGTTTTGGAAAAATTAATTTGTAAGTCACCACAAAAAAGTTCTAGGTCTTTAAGGGTTAAAATATTTTCCCCTTAAAAGTAAACTGTAGTTTGTGTGAAAATTCCTTTGAACTTGTTCAGTGTTTGACCTTCAGTTTCAGTTTTCCAGATGTGGGTTAAATCCAGTCCAACACGCTGACACTTTGTTCAGTCTTTGGAAGTTTTTCTGCATCGACGTCTTGGAAACTGGACGCTGATGTTTGAACCAGATCCTTCAGCCATTCATGGTTTATCAGACCAACACGAGGAGGAGAAATAATACAGAAACTAGATCTTGTGTTGAGTTAAATCCCCTTTTTGTGTCTTTCGTGAAACAAAAACAGTAAAAATGTGATTTAATGTTCACATAATAATATATTGAAATGTTCATTATTTTTCATTTTAATTCAAAAGTAGCATCAGTTTTGTTTTGGTCTCTCATTTCACAGAAGACATGAATGAAAATATAAATTACATCAGTTAGAAATAACAACGATATTGTGTAGGAACATTTCATTATATTGGTTTAAGTCCTTTTCACCTGAAGACAAACATGTTTGCAGGCCACATGTGTCATAAAATATCCACTTATTGTATATTACAGGGATTTTTTTTTTTTATTATTATTGTTTTTGGTTTTGGCTTTAGAAGTAATAAAAAAACATATATATGTCTGCCTTTAGGGAAAATGATGTACCACAGGTGATTTAGTAACTCATGACTGAACTGAAATGTATTTGCTCATTTATAAACAGACATGAAATACCATCACTACAGTTGAAAAATTGTCATCTGATCAAATGTTGCAGAAAATACTGTAAATGCATATCAGCTAAGTAAAGTATACAACATATCAGAGTGTTTTTCCTACTTTTTTTTGTAGTTGTAGAATAAAAGTAAGTACTTTTACTCAGCTACTGTAGTTTTAGAGTAGTTGTGAATATTAAATATTTACAAGTATACTGGATTTAGGAACACAATCAAAACAAAATCCAGAAAAAGCACTAAATCAACTATACTTATACTATACATATAAACCTATCAATGTTAGGTACTGTGTGTGTGTTATGGATAAAATGCAGAGACTGAATTCCTACATGAGTAATAAAGTGAGATAATCTTTTCTATTAAATAACTAAATTAAGAAAATATACAGTAAATTCAAATAAAGTAGAATTATGTTGTTTTGCATGTTGTTATGCATGTTTTTATTGATATGTTGGCTTTACTGTGCTGATTTTTATATCCTATCTTGTTGCACTTGTCTATAACAGATGTAAGTGTGTTACAAATAAAAAAAATAAAATGTTATTACAATGTCCAAATAAAGTGAACAAAAACTGCACTAAACTAAGTTAAAGTTAAATTATCAAACCAAACAAGGTCAAAATAAGTATTATATTAAAACAATTAAACCAGTGCATCAACAAAATGAGCAGGAATATGCATTAATCTTAATAAACCACTAAAAGAACAAAAAACAACACAATAAGTATCATAGTAAATTTAAGAGGCAAATCAGCAAAAAATAAGCATTAAATCTAAATAAACCAGGCAGTAAAAGAGCAAAAATTGACAAAAAAAGTATTGAATCAAAACTACTAAAGTAGGGGATTAATAAAACGAACAAAAATAAGCATTTAATCTAAATAAACCTAACACTAAATGAACAAAATATGTCAAAAAGGTTCAGTCAAGGGGATAAAATGTTCATATAACCCCCTGTGATTTTCCCATCATGCTCTGTTCTGTCCCTGGTTGTGTCTCCCAGGTGTGTGACCATACTATGGGCCACACGTGCACGTACGGTTCGTGTGAACGGGAACCGGATCCGCATCACGAACCGCAGCAGGAGCTCAGGGACCCGGCACGTCATGTCTCCGCCCACCTCATCAATATTCATGAGCACAGCGCCCCTGCGTGCCCTTACGCGATGACGCAACGCGACAACTGCGGGTCCCGATTGCTGCAGCCGCTTGTCAGTGTGACGAAGATTGGCACTCAGGTAAGCTGTCACTCAAAATCCCTCTTTTTCCGTTCCCTATCAATCAAACAATCTGGGCCGCACGCGAAAATGCCCCGGGGCGAGGAGCGCGGACCTACCCGGGCAGCGGAGGGGCTTTAGGGGGAGGAAGCAGAAGCGCCAGGGCTACGGGAGGAATATAAAAAATCTGTAATACAAGGCAGGGAGGCAGTGAGGGAGGGGGGGTAAAAAAATATGTCGGCGTTTTGGGGGCAGAGGATTGTGGAAAAGCAAAGGGCGAGAGCGAGAAGCGAGGCCCGGCCGACAGTGAGCGCGGAGGGGAGGGGAGGCAGAGGGCAGCTGTCCGCGCTTGATTGATTGACTGATGTGGGAAGGATTTGCGGAGCGAGCGGGGCTAGCGTGTTGTGCACACCGCTTATTTTAACACTATCACACCCGAAAGGCTCGCACACGGATGACACAGATGCATATTCATTGAAAATGTCGGTCGGTAGCCGTTAGAGCGACCGACTGCTCCCCCTCGTATCCATCCGCAGTGGGGCTGTTTTTGTACCTGCTAGCTCGTTTCGTTAGCCTGTTTTTGGCAGCGGTTCCTTTTGCTAAATATGGCGCTTTGCATTTTGGCTGCATACACAAACACCAGAAACACTTTTAACTGCTAGCCGCCGTGCTAGCTTTAGCTCCAGGTTAGCTCGGCCAGACCACTCTGAGTGGACAGGGCTAACAACGGCAGCTAGCTGGTCAAAAACTGTGTGAAAACGCACCCTGGCTACTTTATCGGTTAAAACCCGCAGGTCGGAGCAGATAGACGGCTAATGTCTCCCCAGAGGTCTGGAAAGTAAACCCCGCCGTGTCCGAGTGGCTAACGGGCTAAAGCTAAGCTGCTGGTGGGTGTGTAAACAGGAGCTCCCTGTCGACACTTCACCGCTTTCTATCCCTTTGTTTTATCAGTCTGGTGCAGATTTTAGGAACTGACAGGCTCAAAACAGCTGAAAATAAACGGTTAAACCCATCCCCTATTCGGTCCAACATGCTGTGTCTGTGTCTATAAAGCAGCACAAACAGACCCGTGTATTCAGTTTGATTCATTTATTGTATTCTGTGGCCGTGAAAGGCCCACGTTTATCTAAAATATGAGTTACTATCAGATAAACATCTATATTTGTCAGTTCATATCCGTTTCCGTTACCTGGATGTGGAACTCTGCCAAAACTTTACTGACATCACAGATCTCATCCTTGTTATTAATAAAAATCACAGCAACATCATGTAAATTATTAATTGTAGTAGCTGATCTCTGAGGGAAAATAGGATTAACACCTATTTCACCAAAAAAAAAAAAAAAAATCATAGAAATGTCATTTTATTCATGGTGCTGTGTTCAGCTTCATTGGAGTGGAAAACCACAATATAAACTTACATCCTTGTCTGCTTTATTAACATTGAATATAACTGATCTGATTTCTGTATCAGTCATATCACATGGTCATGATTAAAACAAGTCCCATTTCCATGCCAACTCATAATGTCACCAAATGTCTTTTTTTATTGTCTTTATCGAGGCCCTTAGTTACTGCATACTCTGAGCAAAAGGACAAATCCATTAAATATAGTCCAAAACTATTTAAATACATAATACTATCAGTAATGTATACTGTTATAAACTTATTCACATCAGATACATACTGGAGAATAACTCAGGTTCACTCTTAAAATCTTATAACATGATAAATTACAGGATTCTGTGGCATATTACAGGCAACACGATCTTTAATGAATGAATGAATCAAATTAGTCATACTTATTGCATAACTATAGCATTTAAATATATTTTATAAACAGTAAATAGAATAAGCTTTTTGCCATTGTGTGCACAATGAAATAAAGTGGTTAGCGCAAAAAATAAGATGAGAAAACAGAATGCATAGGTTTACTAAAGTAAGAGTAGAGCACAATAAAAAATAAACATTAACAATGTGACAATATGTCTACTATTGAACTCAACTCTATTGTGCGTTTATATTCTAATAAATACTGAATTAATATTGCATTGAAAATAGGTTAAATATTGCGTTAATTTTCGATGAAGTGAATTAACATTCGTAAATAACTAACTGTTAATTAGGCGTCTGCACGTCCTTAAATATAAGTTCAGTTTCATAAATATTTGTCTATAGAAGTGACTTGATCCTCTTTTGTTTGAGCTTTAACTGACAAACTCAATCTAATTGAACTGTAATCCTGTTCTCCTGGTTCATACTCACCTGCAGGTGAAGCGTAGCGTTATTCTAATAACCATATTCATTGTGTCTATCTGTACTGACTTATATGCATATTAATGAACATTACATATGTAAATGTGCAAGATGAGAGTCAAGGCTGTTTCCATCTTCAGTCCCTTTGCCAGACACACAACACATACAGTACGATATAAAAAACAGGAGATTTATTTATTCAATGTATGAGACAGTCTTAAATGTAACTCTAAATGTCGACATCAGATAAAGTCAACGCGTTATTTGATCAGAATCTTTAATCCTTAGTTGAATAAAAAGTATCAGGAAAGAAATAAGTACAATGAAAAAAATAACTGGAACAGCAGTTTGTACAATATGTAGACAATACATTATCAATGTGACAATTAATGAAAAATCCATAAGTGTGCAAAGCTATTGTATTAAAAGTTGTGTTTGTAATGTGGACTTAAACAGTGACATCCACAGACGGGTGTGACCTCCTTCATATCCAACACAGATTAAACATCAGCCTTTAGAGTTCCACTGCAGAGGGACCAGTAAAATGACTTCTGCTGTTTTATTCGGACTGGACTCGGCTGATTCTGGATCAGTGACATGAGGCTAATAAAGGGGTGCCAAACATGTGGCCAGTGGTCCAAAACCGGCCCTCTGCAGGGTCCAGTCTGGCCCACGGTGAATTTGAGACTAACAGTCCAGAATATCACTGAGTCCAGAAAAGGTTTTTTAGATCATCAAATTAAATGTTATACTTTCAGTTCCAGATGAATGTTATTAAATATTTGTGTGTGTTTGTAGAACCACTGGGATCTGTGTGTTCTAATGTACTTATCATTAACCTCATAGGATAATTACCCAAGTCATATTTTTGGCCAAATTGTGACGATCTGAGTAACTTTACTGTCCAAACACTGCTGATTAATTTGACATTGTTGGCTGTAATCTGAAAAAAAAAAAAAAAGATTTAAGCGATCATGTAATGGACTTAATTCTACATCCATGTTAAACAGAGGAACAGTGCTGTTAAAGCTGCACTTCCCTTTAACACATTTCAGTTTGTGCATATTTGGTCATGATTTTCAAATATTTTTAAGGACAGTTTGCAAATGTAAACACTTCCATAACTGTGATTGTATCTATTTATTTATTTATTTTAGAGAGAGAGAAAAGTTTGAAGTTGTCACTTCTATGTTATTATTTCACTGTCCCACGTGTTGGAGTTCTCATTGGTCTAAATGTGGAACTTGAAGTAAAGTGAGTTTAACTTCAGAACCAGTATGTGACCCTCTGTGGGGTCATGACCCACCAGATGGAAACCTTAAACAGGTGTGAGTTTTGCAGGTTTTCTGTGGTGTCACATGTTTGGATGGTTAGACACTCTGTGATAACTCCGCCCCCTGTGTTCTGATTGGTTCAAACTCATGTTAATTATTCCAATAATCTGCTCAGGTTGGTGTTTTCAGGAAAAGCAACAACAATGGGATGGATTTGTTCTCTATGTCCAACAGATGAAAAATGAATTTAAACAAGTTACTTTTATGTCTTTTATGTCATATTTACACAAATCTGTGTAGAAGAAATTAAATGATATGAAGAAAGCTCATGTTTTTAACTATAGTTATAATTATTATTATTACATGGTGGTGCAGTGGGTAGCACTTGGGTCTCATAGCAAGAAGGTCCAACACCAGTCGATGGGGGTGGGACCCATCTTTGTGGAATTTTTAAGTTCTCCCCATGTCTGCGTGGGTTCTCGCCGGGTTTCTCCCACCATCCAAAGGCATGCACTGATGGGTTAATCAGTTAATCTAAATTTGAATGTGAGAACCTTAGCTGGGATAGGCTCCAGTGTGACCCTAATGAGGATAAAACGGGTTCAGAAAATGAATGAATATTATTATGATTATGTACAGTTTTTTCCCCAGTATCTTTATGCATGGACACTTATTTCCATACTTTATTCTGCAGTTTACTGCTGTTGATTTGAGTTTTGGGATAGATAAAATCTAATCTAAAAAATGTAGAAGATTGCGTTAGAATGAACTGATTTAGGACATATTGGATGCAAACAAAGTTGATGTAGAAGTCCGAGTAGAACTGTGTGTTTTTTTCCTCTAATTTACTGCCCTCTGATTATTTTATGTTACTTTTTCCATGTATGTTTTCAACAATCAACATGAGTTTGAACCAATCATAACATGGGGGTGGAGACATCAGAGAGACATTAAACATCCAAACTTTTTACACAGAAAAAATACAGATATATGATGGTTTATGAGCAGAGGGTGTAAAAAAAAAAAAAAAGTAATGTGAAGTAGATCTATATAAAAATGTCAAAACAGAATCATTCTGACACAATGATCAGAAAAGGGGTCATATAGCCTATCAAGGATTGTTTTATTTTTTCTATCCATTAATTTCTTAAACCACTTCAGTTCAGCTCAAATGTTTAGTAATATTCAGTATTTTAACCCTTTAAATGCCAGTTTGAATACGGGTCTTTATTTCAGTTTTAGAGTAAACCCCACTGAGGTCGACCCTTTGTGAGGTCGATCCTGTGTAGATGGTCACCTCCTCCTGTTTCCAGTGTTGTGTTTTCACAGCGGAGGTGTGTGTGTGTCTAACTGCTCTGTGTGTGTTGTGTTGTTGTAGGTCGGCCTCCGCCTGTCCCTGTCTCTATAATGCCCCTGTGTCTGCAGCATCTGCAGTGAACGTGATGGCAGCCCAGTCGGTCTCCATAGACAAGTACCCAAAGGCGGAGCAGCAGGTGGGTTCACCACCCAGCAGAACCAATCAGAACCAGGACAACAGGCGCTTCTGAATCTCCATGTGTTCCTACGCCCACTCGTCCACATGCATACCCGTCCTATTTTTAGTGGTGCTAAGTCGTCGTGGATCACTGCTTTATGCCTGTAACACTAGAACACAACAGTAGAAACGCTGTTACATCAGTGTCTGTGATCGGTCGGTTCTGCACAAATACACTAGATCAGGGGTGTCCAACGTGCTGCCCGGCCCACCAAAGAGTCCAGTCTGACCTGCAGCATGAATGTGGAAAGTGCAAAAATTACACTGAAGACATTAACAGTCAGTGATTTTAAAATCCTTTTATTTTAGGTTCCACATTCAGACTCATATGATTTAAAATGGATCAGAACCAGTAAAATAATAACAGAATCTGTGAAAAATTATGACACTTTGTTTAGTGCGAAACAAGTAAAATTACTTGATGAAAATGTTTCTGTTTACAAAAGATCCTTTAACAAAAAATGTGAAAAATAATGACCATGAATCTGAAATGTCTTAATGAAAATCTGTGTAATTGTACCAATATATTTATTAAATGTTTTTTGTATTTGTAGATCCAATGTGATCTGTAAATTACAATACATGTATACATGATAAATTGAGACAAAATATTGGCAAGTATATATTTCCTTTTTTTTTTTTTTTAATTTGGACTTCTTATTTATAGGTTATAAAGCTGTTATTTTCCTGGTCTGACCCAAATGTGGAACCTGCACTAAAATGAGATTGACACCTGTACTATATGAAGAAAATAATATAAAAGACAAAAACATTGTATAAGATGAAGTAAAATAAAAAAAAACAAAAAAAAACAAAAACAAGATAAAGCCAAAGAAATGATCTAAAAAAAGTGCCTTAATGGACCAGGATGTGAGTCCAGAAGAACCGGAGCAAGGTGTTTATAAACTATGTGGACAAAAGTATTGGGACACCTTAGGTCTACTGATGGAAGATATGATGATGTGACGTATGAACATTAATGTTTCCTTAAAGTTTAATGGAAGAGTTTTCTTTTTAAGTGGGATGTGATGAAAATAAAAGGTTAGTTTTGGTTAAAAAAAAAAAAAAAAAGTGTTATTTACAGTCAGAGCATGAAAAATATTATAGAAATTCAGAGGTAGAACATTTATAATCATAGCCATGGATTACCCCCCCCCCACACACACACACACACAAATTATAAAACTATCTCTGATATTTTGGTATTTGAGAAGCAAAGATAAGAATTTAAACCAGACTAACCAATGCAATGATATTAATCCCAATATTAAACTATATTCTACATGAGTCATTATTGTTCGTGTCCCAGAGCCCTGTTCAAACAAACACCTGAATGCAACGTGTCCACATACTTTTGTCCATATACTGAACATCAGTCTAAATCATGTCCCCGTGAGTCTGTAGAAATCCTCTCTTCCGTCCTGGGTTCGTTTGTTTGTGCTTATGTAAATTTCTTACAAAAACATCTTTATTCCGGTGCCAGATTTGGAGGAGTTGTGAGCCGAGAACAATCTATGACTAATGAGAAATGTTCCACCCCAAGCAAGTGATTATTTTTAGCCGGTTTGAGCTCAATCTCAGTCATTGTCGGTGTGAGTCACATGGTTGGGGATGGGGTTTATTCTGCTGTGGGGGTGGGGGGTGGGGGGCGAGCCTGCTGGGAAACAGGCGTGATGTCACAGGAACCGAAGACGAACAGCTTTTATTTATCCATGTAAAGAACTGAGTGGAACATGTGATCGATCCGGAGGTTTATGAAAGGTCAAAGGTCACACAGTGATCTACAGAAGGTGGATGTTAAACTGGAAACACTGAGGAGTTGAATGTTCAGTGTCAGACGTGAATTTGAGTTGTTTTTATGGATATGATGTGGACGATATTGAACCACAGAGTGACTGTATCTGCCTTAGAACGTCCTGAAGGTTCTGTTCCTTCATTCACTGGGTTCCATGGACGCCATATTCGACTGCATTAACCTTCACACAGACACTAATGTACATCCACACTACAGCGGTTTCACTCATTCACACCCAGGTCACTTTAAACCTGGTCCTAAATCTGACTCGTATGTAGGGACGGGAATCTATAAGACTTTAACGATTCCGATTCCTTATCGATTCCCATTGGGTGAGGGGATAAAAGAGTACAAACGGGTGTGTTTGCATTACTGTTTCTGATTCAGCGCCATGTTGACTACGTTTTAACCAAAATAATGCAGCGTACGTGTGACGTCAATGCACATGCCCACTGAAGGCGGAACTGATGAGCAGGTCATGGACTGTTCACATGTGAGTCTGATGACATCACATGAGTCTGATGACATCACATTTACATGGGAACAAGCAGGTGGATGTAGAGTTAATCATGTGGAATCTCCAGACTCTGGTTCTGGTTCTGGTCTGAACCCAGTGTCTGCCCTCCGCCCTGTTGGGTCCGTGGTCGTTTCTCCTCATCCCTCCGTCCACAGTGGGTTCAGTGTTCTGGTGTTCACCCTGTGGCTCCTCTACTCATGACTTCCTCCTCCTCTTCCTCCTCAGATGCCTGGTGTGGTGAAGGTCGACGTTGACCCGGAGCAGACGTTCATGGAGGCGTCGTTGGTGGAGCCTCGGAGCCCGGCGCCCACCGAACCTCAGACGCCCATGGACGCCGACAAGGCCTCCATCTACCGGTACAAACAAACAAACAGACAGACAGACAGACAGACTGGTTAAAGGGTCAGTTGCTGTTAGCTGATGGTTTGACACATTTATATTTTACACAATTAAAAAAAAAAAAGTAAAAAATTACAATTAAAAATGCAGGATCACATGCATGAACACATCTAAATCTGTTTTACCTACACATCAGGTCACCAACAACTGTGTTTCAGACATTTTTCATTTTACTACGACATTAAAAGCACTTGAACACAACACTTGTAATTTTGAATTCCCTTGTGGAAAGAATGATCTTACTGACAGCACCTGAAGGCAGCATTAGACCAGAGGGTTGGTATCTGTTATGGGTTTGTGTCCTGGTTTTAACCTGGGTCCTGGTTCTTCTGGTTCTAACCCGGGTCCTGGTTCTGGTCCACAGCCATCCCCTGTTCCCTCTCCTGGCGCTCCTGTTTGAAAAGTGTGAACAGTCGACGCTGAGTTCCGACTGCATCACTTCTGCGAGCTTCGATGTGGACATTGAGAACTTTGTCCGTAACCAGGAGAAGGAGGGGAAACCGTTCTTCAGCGAAGACCCAGAGCTCGACAGCCTGGTGAGAATGGGGGGGGTAACCTTAGACCTCTGCAGTCTGGG
>JAPSES010000019.1:15069175-15079923 GCA_029822895.1 Maxillicosta whitleyi | reverse complement strand
ACCTCTGCAGCCTGGGGGGGGGGCAGTGGAACCAATGACTGTTTGATTGAACAACAACCAGGTCTTGACCGGACGTTCCCCTGGTTACATGTTATATCTTCTACATAAACTTTGTCTTCATCCACTGTGTCTTAAATCACTTTATTTTAATGTCCTCCGCTGCATTCAGTCAAAAACAGGACTGTTCTTCATATCGTTTAATTTTGTCGACACAGATTTGTGCAAATGTGAAGTAAAAGATGTAAAAGTAACTTCTTTAAATCCTTTTATTTTCTAATGGACTTAAAAAATAAATCCATCGCTCTATCTTTGCTTTTCCTGAAAACATCAACCTGAGCAGATTATTGGAAGAATTAACTTGAGTTTGAGCCAATCAGAACACAGGGGGCGGAGTCATCACAGACACTCTAAACGTCCAAACATGTGACACCACAGAAAACCTGCAAAACTCACACCTGTTTAAGGTTTTCAGCTGGTGGGTCGTGACCCCACAGTGGGTCACATACTGGTTCTGGTGGGTCATGAAGGCAATGATTTAACAGACATATTTATATCTTTATTTTTATTCTATTGATTTATTTAATAGGCACATTGTACTTTAATTCACATCCTCTAAATGCTAAACTGTAGCACAAGGTTATAAACATGCAGTTAAAAATATATAGATGTAAAATACATAAACATAAATGAATGTTACAATACAAACATTTAAATTAATTACTTTTCAGCCATAATAATTAAAAAAAGAACTGTTAAAATGCGCTTTGCACTAAAACATTAAAAAATCCAACACAGACAGAACTGAACACGTCTAATGTCATGTGTTTTACATGCATTTAATGTTGAATGTGTTTTCTTTGGACAGATGTGGAAGTGTCTGCTTTAGTTGAACTGGTTGATATTTTTAGTGCAGTTCATTGACTTATATGAACTGATAAAACCTCAAACCCAGGATCCACTACATGTTCACGTTAAACATCCTTTATTTCTTATTTTTGTGGATTGACGCCATCGTTGGAAGGTAAATGTGTTCCAACGTGTTGAACATTTCAGATCAGGGGCTGTCTCTCTCTCTCTCTCTCTCTTTTTTTTTTTAACTGTATGATTCTGAAGGTTCTGGTACTAAAGTTTCTGTGTCCTGGTGGTTCTGCTCTAGATGGTGAAGGCCATCCAAGTCCTGCGGATCCACCTCCTGGAGCTGGAGAAGGTCAGTGACCTGTGTAAGGACTTCTGCAGCCGTTACATCGCCTGCCTCAAAACCAAGATGAACAGTGAGACTCTGCTGAGCGGAGACCCAGGTAGTCCGTACTCACCGGTCCAAGGCCCGGCCCAGAGCTTCTCCCCGACCAAAACCCAGGTACGACCCGGATCCACATGGCCTTTAAAGAATCACTGTGAACTAGAGGGTTTTAGAACCTCAGCATCAGTAAAACTCACAACGAAACATAAAAAAGGAAAGTCACAACATGAAAACAGTCAGTTCTGTTGTCAACATTAACTGTATAGAATATTATAGAATATTATAGAATCATAGAATGTCTTTATTGTATCTACAATGAAATTAAGTGCCATCCATCATATATAAAACCTACCTTTAAAATATGAATAAAAACAGCTCAAATAAATAGATTAAATCAACCAGCAGAAGCCGATCGCTCACTCACACACGTGCATACATTCTGTTTTAAATGTGATGATTGTTGATAAACATAACATGAGCACTTAAAACCTCGGCCTGACTTATTGGTTTCACTACTGCCCCCCAGTGGCCTGGTTTATTACTGCTAAAGTTTTTGCACAGACAGACAGATGGATGGACAGATGAAGAACTGATGGACAATAAATACCCTTTGGTCAGTGTGGCCGATGGTAAAAACTGTTCGTAAATCTGGATAAATGTAAAACATCTCTAAAACATTGGTTCGTTTTGAGTTTTGGAGGGGTTACTGAATGAAAGTGTATTTATATATTATTAAATACAGCATCATAAGACTTCCAATCTGTCAGAGACTAAGACTCAGTGTCAAAGGTCAAATGTCAGAGGGTCTTAAATGGTGATAGATGTTAATGCTGCGTCCACATTAAACTCATTTCTTCTGATTTCCACTTTAACTCCTTTATCCATCTGTCGACACACCAGACTCACATTTGTCTGTTTTACATGTGACTAAGATCAAACACAGGTTTATGAAACATCACACAGGATGATCACCTAAAGCACAGAATATGCACAACACAGTAATATCAGATGTTTTCATACATTGTTTTTAACTTTCCTACATTTTTTTTGTATTTCATCAACATGACCCATAAACACAAATACCAAAAACTCAACAGCTGTCATATTTTCATATTTAAATGACATGTTTTTAATATATTAAAACTTTTTTGTTTTTTCAATATTCCACATAAAACTTGGATTAGTTAGTTTTGATTTTTGATTAAGACCAACATTGTTTGATATGAATTTTTATTTTTGGTCAAATATTAAATACTAGAATGACTCTGTGCATTTTGTATTCACTTGGTAGAAGGGTGTTATTGTAGAAATTCAACATTGTTTACAAAATGCTGGTTTTAGTGCATGGTCAGAATTTAAAAAATCATATAAAAATGTTTGAATTCTGACCTAAAATAACACGACCTTTAATAACCTAAAGTGTACAATGTGCATAATACGCTCACCTGCATACGAGAAGGTCAAACACTCTTAGATAAACCTAATAATACGGGTTAGTTCTGTACATTAACTATACCTGGTCCAGATAAAAATCCCTGATAGAATAAATAAATAAATGTTCTGTTGGATCAGAGACGCTTTAATAAACAGGTTCAACTGTTTCTGTTCCGGCTCCTTTTCGACCCGTTAACATCAGTTCTTCTCAGATCAGTAGATAAACACAGATCAGAGGTTGTGTAGGTTGTGTGTTTCCTGCCTGTGGATTGACCCTTGACCCATGTTCTGGTTCTGTGTCAGACCCCCAGCTCCATCTCTGGGACCATCAGCCCCCAGGGTCAGATTGTGGTCCCGGCGTCGGCGCTGCAGCAGGGGAACGTCACAGTGACGGCCGTCAACCCCACCCAGGTGGTCGCAGGTATGTCACCCTGGCATACGACGCCGTCCTCAGGTACCGACCCGCACAGACCGCCGGGGTGGGGCTTCAGGGGGATTTTGGGGGTGTGGCCTCAACCTCTAACTGTGCATCTGTTTCAGGAGGAACCGTGTACCAGCCCGTTACTGTCGTCACTCCTCAGGGTCAGGTGGTCACACAGGCGCTGTCACCGGGGACGATACGCGTCCAGAACAATCAGGTATGACAGACGGGTCAGTTAAAAGCCTGGACCGGAGTCGCACTGACTCTGGACTGGGTTGTGTCTGAGTCATGTGATGAACCTGGTCCAGATCAGAGTCTAGACCAGAGGGTCTAGAACATCTGACTCTAATGGAATAAATACAGATGATATCCCTGAAATAGTTTGTTTTCAGATATTAGGAGATAAAATGTTACGTATTTTTGCAAAACCGATAAATTCAACAAACAGGGTCTGTGTATTGTTGATTTTTCCTGTTTTTTTTTCTCGTTGTCGTCGACACAAACAGCTCCAGCTCCAGTTTCATCAGGACTTGAACCTGTTTAATCACGATGACAACTCGACCAAGAACAAACGCGGCGTTCTGCCCAAACACGCCACCAACGTCATGCGCTCGTGGCTCTTCCAACACATTGGGGTGAGTGAGCAGAACCAGAACCTGGACCCGTCAGCAGGTCTGAACCCTGTAGAACTGACCCGACCCGACCTAATCCGGTTTGTTCTGTTCTGCAGCATCCTTATCCCACAGAGGACGAGAAGAAACAGATTGCCACTCAGACCAACCTGACGCTGCTGCAGGTCAATAACTGGTGAGTTCAGGCTCAAAAACCAACAACATTCAAATGGAATCCTGTTCATCTGTGTGGTTCGGGTTTAACAGAACTGATTTATTTAGTTTCATTGTAAGTTCTTTCTTTGTCCAGTTTACTCGGTTCTGGTTCTAGTTATTGTTCCCATTCCATTTATCACCCTGGTTTTTATTGTTGAAGGGACTGAGGTTTTTTTTTTAAAAGTTACTCATGTTACGCTGTGATTTTCTCTGACGTCACATAAACCCGTCTGGTCTTGGTTCAGGTTCATCAACGCGCGGAGGCGGATCCTCCAGCCTATGTTGGACGCCAGCTCCTCTGAGACGCCCAAAGCCAAGAAGAAGACGCCTCAGAACCGACCGCTGCAGCGCTTCTGGCCCGACTCCATCGCAGCCGGAGGAGGAACCCCGCAGCAAGTCACTATGCCTGATGGTAGGCCACGCCCCCACTCACACTGGGTCACATGGTTACATGCCACACCCACAGGACTAGTGTTTAGAACGTAGTAGAACTGAAGCCACACAGACGCACAGTGAAGGCGTCAAAACAAAAATCATATGTTTAAAGACACTGAAAATGTTCAAACAAAATAAAACCCTCTGACTTTCTAAAGCGTTGAACACTTCAGCGCAGCGGCGTCAAACTAAGACCAATATGACCTCCAGTGGATCAGAGCAGGAACACAAGAGTGAAAAAAGTCCAAATGCATTATGGAAATGTTAATATCTACAAACTATCCTTTAAAAGCCTGAGATGGTTTATTATAAATCTGTGTAATTGTACCAATATATTCTGACTCTTATTAAATGTTTTGTGTATTTGTATCCACTGTGATCTATAAGTTATAAAGTACATGTGAAAATGAGGCAGAATGTTGGTAAAATTACACTTATTTTACTTTAGAAATTTTAGGTTGTTCACATTTTCATGATGTCATTTTCTGGTTTTAGTTCAGGTTCCACATTCAGCCGTAACAGTGAAAGAACATAACAGTTTATGAATAATAACCCCAAATTCTTTATTTTAGTGTAAATGATAATGTAAAATACTTTTTTTTTTTTCTCTATTATTTTACTGTAGATATCGTTGGTCTGAATGTGGAACAAATGAGTTTAACATCATTTATTGTTGCATTTCATAAATCCATCCCATGGGCCAGTTTTGTGCCAGATTCAATACTAACTTTATCAACCATGTTTGAGATGAACTGGACCACAGCGCCACCTACTGGTTCTGATCCAAACAGGTGATCAACCAGATTCTGTCACATGTTTTATTTCCTTGATTTTAACTTGAGCCATTGATCTGAGTCAGTTTCACTAAAGTTAATGAAATGATGAGAAAACACAACAATTCTGTTTATTCAACAACTTTATTATCATACATGAGTAATAACAGACAGAACTGATCTGTAAAATAAAAAATAAAAATGACGTTCTGTGACGCTTAAATGACTTGTTTTTAGTTCTTTTTCTGATAATTTTTATGTATGCATATAAAATACAGTTGTTATTTATTTATTTTTTTACATTTCTGGTCATATTTAACAGTAGTAAACATTTACAGTAAAAGTACAGTTAGGATATTAATATGCATTTATAAATGTATAATAAAATTAGATGAAACTTTTTTTTTTTTTTTTTTTTTTACAAAAGGTTTAATTTAATTCTGGTTTGAAACATCTGGAAATGAAGTTGATGTATTTAGAATGAAGAGTGCATTTAAAGTCTGTCTGTGGTTCAGGTTCTTTAAAACCTCTGATAATCTGACTTTTAGGATGTAAAATGTTCTAAGGTCGAAACATGTCTTTTATAAAATTGGATCGACTTCAGACTTGACATGAGTCTAATTTAATCTGTTAAACAAAACTGAACCAATTAACATCTGAACAAAAATAACCTGATAAAACTGATGCTCTTTAACGGTGGGCGTGTCCTTCAGGTACCATGGTGACGATGAACGTGGAGGGTCTGCAGAGCCTGACGTCGGACGGCGCCACACTGGCCGTGCAGCAGGTGATGCTGGGAGGTCACAGCGAGGACGAGTCGGGAGACAGCGTGGACGAGGACGATGAGGACATGGCCGGGCTGGGCCTGGACAACAGCGACTCACTGCAGTAGACGACGCACAACCACACACACAACGCCCACGCATCGACAAACACACACCGTAGGTTTACATAGAGCACAAACTACAGACGGACCAGACCGGGACCAGAACCGGGACAGACCAGGACAAACTAGACTGGGACTGATCAAACTGGACTGAACTGGACCAGGACGACCCGAACTAGACGAGACCAGGACAGACTGGACCGAACCAGACCGGAGAGGGACGGACTGGACCGGGCCAGGACAGACCGGACCGGGCCAGACGTCCATGTGCACTCTTCCACCTGCTGACCTGAGACAGTCTGAGCTGTAGTTCATCAGGAGTTTCATTTCAGAAACTGTTTTTTAAGTATTTAGTTGACGTAGGCGAGTGCACTTTTTGTATATTTAAGCTCAAAAAGATTAAATCAAACAGAAGAAAAACCCCGTGGTGTTGAAAACACAGACGTTTGTTATGCTCCGTTACTAAATGTTGACTGATTTGCTCTTTGGTTTTGCGTCCCCGTCCCGTTGGTTTTGGACGCCGTATGTGTAAGGGTTCGTTGACTTTTTGCATGCTTGTGTTTGAGTAGATGTGCACACTCTGAGACTGACTCCGCCTCTCGCCTCGGCCTCTGCAGGCGACGAGGACAAAAGAAAAAAAAACTGAAAAAAACAGAGGAGAGATGCTTATTTTTATATACGAACATAAGAAACTAGTGTTTTTTTGTTTCATTTTTGTGTTCTCCTGTTTTGTAAGGAATATTTATGTACAGATTCATAATTAAAAACTACCGCCCTGTTTTCCAGGGTTCTTTGAAGTTTTCTAAAACTGAATTGAATGCTAATGAAAATGACTATTTAAATTGGTTTTAAACTTCCAGACTAACAAGGCCTTACCTGAGTTCTTTTCTAAAGAAACTTTGCCAAGAAGCACAAAAGCTAAGTCTGACCCCGGGTGAAATTAACCAGTCAACACTAACGAGTAAAAACCATTTGAACGTTAAAGGGTGAGTTCAGAGGGTTAACGAGTCGGTGTTTTCTACAGACGGACCCATGTGGACCGGGTCCATCCAGAACAAACCGGTTTAACTCCTGTTAATAAACTGTTCAGTCTCAGCTCCAACCCTAGACCACCGCTTGGCCCCTCCTCCACCATTTTACGCATTCATGTGAAGGGGTAGGCGTGTCCTAATTCTGAAGGGGGAGGGCATTGGAGGGGATTGAGAAATGTCCCATAATTCTGTTTGAATCATCAGTAAAAACAGCAAAAAAAAAAAAAGTGCAGCAGTGACAAAAGAAACAAATGTACGTATTTTTTACGTAAACAACTTAATCATTGGATCAACAGTTTAAAGCCCGTGGAACAGATCTAACAGGTCTGCAAGGGTTGGACCTTTACATAGGAGAATGTTTCAACCCTAACCCTTACAACTCTGTTTCAAAGGGTAGTGCCAAGGGGGGGGGGCAAAGGGTGTGACTGTGGGTTTGAATCCAGACTGAACGTTAAAGACCAGACCAGGATCCGATCAGGTTCAAGTCTGATGTTTAGTCAAACCTTAAATCTTAACTTCAAACATGCGCTGATGACACAGAACCCAATGCCAAACTAATGGTGTCCTTCATCTGAACACACTGACTCCGCCCACCTCTGCAAACTCTGTGCTGGCCCTTTTAACGTGTATGGCAGTCGTCATAGCGACCGGAGTACAGCTCCAGTTTGACCCATTGTGTATACGATACATGACGTCTTGATAGTAGCGTAGGTTTCACTTTCTTCAAATGCACAATCCAGAACACTATGCTAATCACACAATCACATGGTGCGAGTGGGAGGAGCCACCGAAGACGAAACGCCACCATCGACGTCAGCAGTGGACTTTTTGCACGCGTTAAACTTTTTATTTATGTACACGTACATGCTACTGCGTTGGACAGAGCAGGAGGCGGGGCAGTTGGACTCCATGTTGGACTGAAGGACTGGGATGAAGCGCTGCAGCTCTGTGGCCCCGCCCCCCAACTACACAGCCAGGGGAGGGGCTTCTGTCTGAGTACTTGTAATATTGTACTGTTCACCAGTTGTCTGTCAATAGTTGCAGTAATCTTGTTTCTCTCTCCTGTAAAGTTGAGACTTGAAATGGTTAATGGATGCGTCGGAAACCCCGTGGCCTGGGGGGCGGGGTCTGAGTCTGGGGGAGGGGCCTCGCTGAGCTCTTGGACCCTCACTCGCGTCTGTCTTGCTTTTTATGAACTGTTGTTCACTTTTCTCTCGTCTGTTTTGCCTTAGAGCTTTCTATTTTGGAATAAACGATGCCTAACTCTGACCGAGCCCCGTCTCATCATTCTGGATCCGAGACCACTTTGGGGGCGGAGCCTCCAGGTCCAAACCGAGTCCACACTGGATGAGGTTCAGTTGTCTGAGCTGGAGGTCTGAGACCCAAGGACGTCCTCCCTCTGAAACACAGAAAACACTAAGTTATTAATGAACCCAAACACATTTTATCATATATATATATAATATAAACAGACTACTGGTTTTCCTGTGAACCTGAAATTCTCTTTCAATAGTTTATGAAAATAAAAGCTAAATATTTTTATTTACTTAATGAAAAAAAGCAAAAAGAATGTTATGTTGGATTTATTCGACCATTAGAGACACAGCAGAGGCAATAACATGTATGTCCAACTAAATATATTCTGCAGTAAAATAAAATAAATGGATCTGAAGGGGGGGGGCATGGGGGACAGATCTGAAAGAACAAGGAGATGCCCCCCCCCCCCACACACACACACCATCCAAAACTCATGTGTTCATTGAATAGAAGTTTATAAATCTTTCCTGACTTTTATTTATAAGTTTAAGTAACTGAAAAAAATATTTAAAAAAAAAAAAAAAAAACGGTTTGAAAGTGAATCTGAAAAGAAAATCAACTTCTTTAAACTTTCTGTTCGTCCTTTAAATGAGGAGGAAAAAATAACTGATGTTGGTTTGTTTCCAGACTCACTGACGGTGAAAGTGAAATTCCAACCCCTTCCTGACAGTTTGACCTTTGACCCCGTGTAAATAACATGTACTGACCCCCATCTGCTGTCGGATCCAGTTCAGGGACTGTGTGATTCGAGTGTAAACGCCGGGTCTGTTTCTGTCGCCGCAGCCGATTCCCCAGCTGGTGGCGCCGACGAGCTTCCACATAGACGAGTGTTCACAGGCCAGGGGGCCGCCGCTGTCGCCCTGACGACACACAAAAATATACAACACAAAAATATATATAATGCACAATATACAACGCAAAAGACACAACGTCAAACATGTACAACAAAAAAGACAAAGTAAAAATAAATATACAAACTATACAACAGAAGACCAGGATTGAACTAAAGTAAGACTTTTTTCTCACCAAAAGGTTTTAGTTATTATTATTATTATAATAGTTATAGTTCTGTACCTGGCAGGAGTCGATCCCCCCTCCCAGGTATCCGGCGCAGATCATCCATGGGGAGATGAGTCCTGGGTAAACGTCCGGCTGACTGCAGGTCTTAGTGGACAGAAGAGGAACCATGGCCGACCGGAGGATGATACTGGACTCACCTGGACACGGTACCAGTGACCAATAAACAGCTGATCCACCACCAGTGATCAATAAACAGCTGATCCACCACCAGTGATCAATAAACAGCTGATCCACCACCAGTGACCAATAAACAGCTGATCCACCACCAGTGATCAATAAACAGCTGATCCATCAGAGCAGATGATTGTGGAAATCTACAAACTGGTGACTGCTCATTCAGGTCAAAGGTCAAAGTTTTGCCTTTAGCATCTTTTGTTTCAATGATGCCGTTTTATTTGTATGTTTTTATTGCTTCGTTTCTATGTTTTTACGCTTTTGAACATTTTTGCCATTTTGGATGTTTTTACCATTTTTTGTAGGGTTTTTTTTATCATCTTTCTGTATGTTTTTATAATTTTTTGTATGTTTTTACCATTTTTTAGTATGTTTTTATAATTTTGTTAAATGTTTTTTTGTATTAACCTGTAAACATGCATGGGGACAAATCCAGGTGTGTTAGTCTGATTTATTGTAATCAGATTACTGCTGTTATCTGATTAGATAATAATCAGTATTAATGTGGATGGAAACAGTGACGTATCTGATCAAACCAGGTTCAGACTCTGATGTTCATGGACTGGACATGGTTGTCATGGCGACACTCACCTCCATCGTCCGTAGACCCCCATCCGGAGATCCAGCACATGGTTCCATCCTCGAACTGCTCCCCGTGGTTGGGTAAACAGATGGGTTCTACCAGGCCTGTGGAGGAGAACGTCATCAGAACACATCTTCCATCCACACGGTCCAACATGGTTATGAAGAACGGTTCTGAAGAGGATCTGAGCTGAAACCATGAGCAGGACGACACCCAGAAACCTGAGAGTCCAGACCTGGAACCCACCCGGAACCTAGAACCCGTCTGCTTCTACAGTATCTATCCATGTGTCTGGAACTAGAACCTGATCTAAATTGAAGTTAGAATAACAAGAGAAGGATGAAAGTCGTTCTAAGGTTCCTGTATGTTCTATCTGAATCATCCCCAGTTGAGTTTATGTGGTTCTCAGGTTCTGTTCCATGTTCTAGTCCTGTGGTCTGGAAATGGGAAATTAAGCTAACAAATAGAAGTGGGCGGGACTTTCACTGGAGTAGAACTGAACTAATTCATTCAAAGTCCATGGGGGGGGGGGGTAAAACACATTTAA
>JAPSES010000019.1:15027902-15041605 GCA_029822895.1 Maxillicosta whitleyi | reverse complement strand
AGTGGGGTCAAAGGTCAATCACACTGAGAATATTATACATGAAGAAATGCACACAAACACACACACACACACACACACACACACACAAGACGATCACAACAAAAAAAACTGGACACGTTTACACATAAACTCACAATGATACCAGCGGCTGAGACTGAATGGTTCTAGAAACTTATAGATAAAATGATGGATAAGTTTAAGTTGGCAGGTCATTGATGGTATCAATTTGATTCTATTTGGTTTGAAAACAGCGTTTAATTAACAGAAACAGTTTTAGTCTAAGTTTTACCGTTTTGGAATTCTATTCGAACAACCTCTTTTCCTCTAGTTTTAACCTCTTTTCCTCTGGTTTATCCTCTTTTAGTTCAGTAGTCTGTTTTTTTTCCCATTCCCATCATGATTCCGTGTCCGTTTCTGTTGACAGTGTGGTGTTGACAGTGTTTTCCTGTTGAGGCCTCTGTGGTTAAACCCTCTACATTCATTCAGTGCAGTGTGTGACCACACACATTCATCCTGTGTATTGTGTTGTTGCTGTTGTGTGGTTGTGTTATCCCTCATTGTCTTTTCCTTTCTCTCCTCAGCGATGATCGGCCTCTTGTATCCGTGCATTGACCGGCGTCTGGGCGAACCTCATAAGTTTAAACGGGAGTGGTCCAGTGTGATGCGTTGTGTGGCTGTGTTTGTGGGCATCAACCATGCCAGTGCCGTATCCTTAAACCTACAAGTGTGTATTTAACTCTGTGACTCCAGTTTGTGGTGACTGTCCGGTCCTTGACCTACGTCTTCAGAAAGTGGATTTTGCCAACAACGTGCAGCTGTCTCTGACTCTGGCGGCGCTCTCTATTGGCCTCTGGTGGACATTCGATCGCTCTCGCAGTGGCTTCGGCCTCGGGGTCAGCATTGCTCTGCTGGCGACGTTGGCCACTCAGCTCCTGGTCTACAACGGAGTCTTTCAGTAAGTTACACCAAACTAGACATTGTAGTTTCACACATTCAACACGTCAAAAAACTGAAACCCAGGAATCTGAATTTTTAGGTTTGAAAATGTCTAAACCCTTCGATGCGTGAGTGTCTAGACCAGGGGTGTCAAACATGCGGCCCGGGGGCCAAATCTGGGCCACCAAAGGGTCTAGTCCGGCCCTTGTGATAACTTTGAAATGCTAAAATTAAACTAATATATTAACAATCATTTTAGTTCAGTTCCATAAACAGAACAATTAAAGTGGGTCAAATCTGTAAAATACTACCATAATATCTGTAACTTATTCTGACCACTGGATGGACTAACATTTACCTGTTGATCATAAATAAATGAACATCCATGAACAGTGAATCTGTAACATGATGGAGTCAGAGGGAAAGGAAAGTGACGTCTGTTTAATCAGGTAAATCACATTCAGATTCACACACAGACGGTTTTACTGATGAAGTGGGAGTAAAGTCACATGATCTGAGCTGCTGGAACCGCCACCATCATCTCTTCTTTCTTTCTTTCTTCTTTCTCTGTCTTTCTTTCCTTCTGTTTCTTTCTGTCTTTGTCTTTCCTTCTTTCTGTCTTTCTTTCTTCTGTGCAGGTATACATCTCCAGATTTCCTTTACATTCGTTCCTGGTTACCGTGCATCTTCTTTGCGGGGGTCATCACTATGGGGAACATCGGGCGTCAGCTGGCCTTGGTAAGACCCTCCCTGTGTCACTGTTGAATTAGTATTAGAGCCAGGCTGGGTTTGAAGCCCCAGGGCCACATGTGTGTCCTCCAAAGTGGATCCAACACTTTCTGTTCTTTTTCCAGTATGAATACAAATTCACTCAGGAGAAAACCCACCAGGACTGAGCAGATCCAGACCCGTCAAGAGCGGATTTGTTTTCACGGGGCTGAAGCCAGAGGCAGGCGGTGTTTGGATCCGGATCAGCCGGTCCTCTGTGGTTCCTGGGCTCCTGATTGGCTGCCTCCCATTGATGACAGTATTTGCGAGCAGCTCCCTGGATGGACCGGAGCTGAACTGGACCTTCAGATCAGATGGACGTCTGAACCTTTGGCCCAGTTTGTGCCAAACGCCAGGAGCTGAGTCTGTGGATCTGTGGAGACTCAGAGACCTGAGCAGACCCGATGTGTAGTTCTGGTTTATCCTGTTCTGCAGTGTTTGAGCCCAGTATCAGTACCTCCACATGGACCCTCATACGCCTCTGGAGGCATTTTTTTTGGATTTGACACAAGCAGATGAAGTTCTGAACATGATGAGTGTTAATACACAGGGGCATTTCATTAATTTTCCGGTATCCAGGTGAGCATATTATGCACAATTTACATTTCATGTTATAAAAGGTTGTATTATTTCTTCACAATTTGTTTTGGGTCAGAATTTAAACGTTTTTCTTTCTTTCTTTTTTTTTAAAATTCTGACCCATCCACTAAAATCAGCTCATTGTAAACAATGTAAAATTCTTACACTAACACTGTTCTACCAAGTGTGTACAAAATTCACACTGATATATTTTCACATTTTAGCATTTAACATTTGATCTAACACACACAAAAACAATTCTAATCATCGATATATGCCAGGATGAAAAAAAAAAAATCTAAAAATAACTAATCCAATTTGTATGTTAAATACTGGGGGGGAGGGGGGTTGTACCAAAAATATGGTTTGTTTACATTACAAACATGGCATTTAAAGGATTAAAATATGACAGTTATTGAATATTTCATATTTTTGTTTATAGGTCAAGTTGATGAAATACAAAAAAAATGTAAAAAAGTTAAACAAACTGTATGAAAAATATTTTGACATTACTACGGTGCTGTGCAGATGCTCTTTCAGTGATTAGAAGGACCTCTATGGGCAGGATACCAGAGGGTTAAAACCATTCACTGTAGCAGCATTTATTCATCTGTGTATGTGTTTCACTGTGCAACAGGTTTTCGCAAAGAAAATGAAACCATAAATGAAATAAAATGATGAAAGAACTTTGAATGTGGGCATAAATGTGTTTTAATGACATCTCAGAGATGGTGAAGTTGGTGTTAAAGTGTGTATATGGTGTTATTTCGAACCCTTCTGTCAATTTTCATGGTTTAAGGTAACTTGGTTTTTGCTGCACAGGTACTTCCAGGACAGGACAAATGTTGAAAATCACTAAATCCAGATACCTGCAATGTAGCTACTTGGGCTTAAATGAACAAAAAAAAAAAGGTCAGAAGATCAATAATATATTCCACAAAAGGAAAAACAACTGAACTATCATAAAGTTTGACTAAAAACTGACACAAGGTCTTAAAGAAGATGGAAAAAATGCTTAAAATGGGTTCAGTTTTCCCAAATAATAGAAATGTGGGAAAAAAAGGGTAATAAAAACAGGTTATAATGGGTCGACTGAAGTCAGATCTGATATGAATGAACATCGAATTCTGGACAGAACGGACACATTATTAGAATAATGTGATAATCTAGTTCAGGGTTGAGCCCCCATCTTGCATGTTTTAGATGTTTCCCTTCCAGGACACTTGATGGTTGTGATCAGGCTTCTGTGGAGCTTGAGGCGTGTTGGAAAAGGGGTCCATCTAAACCATGCATGGACCATGGTTTCTGACCCGTCCTACAACAAATATAACAGTGACAGCGTCCCTCCCAGATGTCCAAACTTCTCCCCCTATCTCTAAGGCTGACCCCACCCACCCCAGAAAGGAAATTCACTTCGGTTGCTTGTACCTGTGACCGTAGATGAGGGACAGGATGTAGCTCCGCCTTTCAGCTTAGCTCCCTCTTCACCACAGTGAACCAGTTTAGCAGTAATAACGTCACCCCGGTCTGCCTGGTGACCCCTACCCTCACTCATGAATAAGAGCCTGAGATCAATGAACATCTCCACCTGAGGCAGGACTTCCTGACCCGGAGTGGGCTCTCCACCCTTTTCCAGCTGAGGACCATGGCCTCAGACTTGGAGGTTCTGATCTTCATCCAAGACGCTTCACACTCGACTGCGCCCCAATGAGAGCTGGAGGTCGCTGCTCGATCAAGCTCCTCCTACCACTGAACTTGACCCCCCGCCTCCTGGATGCAGGAAATTCTGTCCATAAAAGTTATGAACAGAACCAGAGACAAAGGGCAGCTCTGCTGGTGGAGTCCAACCCTCACCAGGACCAGGTCCGACTTATTAACGGCTACGCAGACCAGACTGGCACATCTTCGGTACAGGGACTGAATGGTCACCAACAAGGGACCATCCAGCCCATACTTCCAGAGGAACCCCCCCCCCCCTGCACAGGATGCCCCTGGGGACACGGTCATAAACTTTCTCCAGATCTACAAAACACATGTGGACTGGACAGTTAAAGCTGATCAAGACAAAATGTAGAGAATAAATAAATAAATCACTTAAGAAATGACCACCTAGTCACCACTAAAATAGTTCTAGCTATTTTAGGGTCAATTTTATACACTTAATTTTTTTTAAAATTCGTGTTGAATCTTTTATATTTATATCTTCATCTTTTACATCTTCTGTGTAAAAGACATTAATTGACGTGTCGTACCATCCTTCTGTTTGGTTCGGACAGTTACTGATCCAGTGAAAGGTGGGTCTAAACTGTAACTAAAACCACATGTTAGCCTCATATAAAATGTTATCACCGGTATAGATGTACTGAGTGTAAAGTTCTGTCGTATCAGCGTCCTCCTTCATCCATCTGTTGTAAAGTTGTCCTTCAGTTCCTCAGACTCGCTCCAGTTCTGCAGTCGTTCTCTGCTGCATTAAGGTCTAAAAGCCATTTAAACGTTTTCCTAATGAAGTGGAGATGCTCCATATCTGGCACAAACACTGTGGAGCTGCTGTAAAAGTGCACACATCCACTGGTCCGCTGTTGGTGCTAATGTGGATTAATGCGTCCTGTCTGCTAGTGGCTCCCACAGACACAGGCCGCTATAGACAAAAGTAATTAAGATGAATAATCGGCGTTTCAAGAGCCTTTGTTTGCATTATTGCTAAATTCCAGGATAAGGACACAGCTTCTCTTTGGTTTACATGAGCGTATGAGGCAATTTGCTGTGTGAATGTTATTGTTCAAGGCTAACTAGCTAGTAAAACAATAGGCGTGATGTGTCATAGCAGTAAGTGCTGCTCTGAAGAGCTAAACTCCCCAACACTAATGAATTCATTAATCTCTCTATTTATTCCTGACAAGCAATTATCTCCTCTCACAGAATGAGGGTCAGGCAAGGTTGGCTCTCACACATCTGCACAGGAGGAAGTGGAACACGTACAGCCAATGGAACCGCCCGCACACACCTGGACGCAACGGAAATACACCTCAGGAAGGGATACACACCTATGGAAATTTACACCTACTGAAATACACCTACTGATACACACCTACAGAAATACACCTACTGATACACAACTATGGAAATTCACACCTACGGAAATACACCTACTGATACACAACTATGGAAATTCACACCTACGGAAATACACCTACTGATACACACACCTACGGAAATACACACATACGGAAATACACCTACTGATACACACGTACGCAAATTCACACCTACAGAAATACACTTACTGATACACACCTACAGAAATACACCTACTGATACATGCCTACGGAAATACACACCTATGGAAATACACCTACTGATACAAACACATACGGAAATTCACACCTACGGAAATACACCTACATAAATACACACACCTACAGAAATACACCTACAGATATACACAACTACAATAATACACACCTACGGAACTACACTTACTGATACCCACCTACAGAAATCCACACCTATTTAAATACGCCTACACATACCTATGGAACTACACACCTACGCAAATACACTTACAGAAATACACAACTACATAAATACACCTACAGATACACACACCTTCAATAATACACATCTATGGAAATACAACTAGAGATACACACACCTAAGTAAATACACTTACTTACTTAATCTACAAATATGTGACCCAACATTATTCACCATTTGATTGGCCGCAGTTAACGGTTGTTTCATATCTCATACCATCACTCTTAACACATACATATGTGACATATATTTTATTTAAGGTCAAAACTGGCTGCTGCACCAACTTCCTGTTTATAGTTTTCGGATTGATCTACTAGACTGAACAAGTTACATCGTATACATCGTATACATTATTCAGACTATGGAAAGTGACTGTACAGAATCTGTGTTTGAAACTATTTTATTGACGATATACACAGAGACAGCAACACACTCTAATTCCATGGGATGACATGTGCCACGGTTTGTTTTGGATTAACCAACCCAGTGTGAGGCTCTCTTCCCTGTATTTGAACAGGAAATGTGGAAATTACACAATTTTGCACTTAAAAATAATCAAAATCATAGGACACACATGAAAAATAAGTTTATAGTACAGATCAACTGACCAATATCATTTATTTTATTTTATCATTATTTGTTTTTCTTATTATTTTATTTTTTTAGTATTACAGGTGAGGCTCTGTTTCCCCTGACCGCACAGCACTGCTGCAAATACACACATACGGAAATACACACTTCTGAAGACACACCTACAGATACAGCCAATGGCAGGCACCTGCACGCTGCCATATGCTTCGGAAATACACTTCAGGAAGGGACACACACCTACATAAATACACACCTACAAAAACACACACCTACAAAAATAAACACCTACATAAATGCACACCTACAAAAATACACATACACACCTACATAAATACACACTTGCATAAATACACGCCTTCATAAATACACTTACACTCCTACAAAAATACACACCTACAAAAACACACAGTTGCATAAATACACACCTATAAAAATGCACACCTACATAAATACACACCGACAAAAACACACACCTACATAAATACGCAAACAGAAATACACTTACAGATACACAGCTACAAATACACACTTACAGTATTCCTTTAACACCTTAAAAACCTTCTGATCTACTAATTCATTTTTTCCTCCAACATCTTGCTCAAAGTCCTGTAAATATTTTCATCATGTAATTTTCACACTAAAACAAAACAAAAAACAAAACAAAACAAAAGAATAACAATTTGGGGTTGTTCTTGTTTAGGCTATATAGGCTTATATAGGTTATTGTGTTGTTATTTTACTTGTCTGAACCACTTGATAATGCAAAGTGAATGAGTCTGACACCTTTTGACTGTTATTATCTTCAGTGTAATTTTGCATTTCATACATTCATCCCTTTGGGCTGTACTGGACTCTGTGGTGGGCCGGTTTCGGCCCACGAACTGTATGTTTGACACCCCTGTTTTATAGGGTCTAATATTCATCACAGAGGCTGAAATGAGGCTCCACATAAATGATGAGTTTAAACTGATGATGCAGCTTGTGTAGGTGAAATAAAGGAGACATTGTGCTGTTAACAGATTATTTAGACTTTTATTTTATAATTTAATTCGCTAGCTTCTCCCTGACACTAGTTCTAAAAGATGAACTTATTCCCAGATATTGCAGAGAACGTCAATGTATCATTTTCATTACAGTAGTTTGGTCTTTTTCCCCTATTATCGCTGTGTCTTTACTGACAAAGTCCACGTTCTGATCAGAAGTGAAAGCTTTACTTTCACCTCTTTGCTTCTATACTCTGATCAGACTGGATACTGATTAATAAAGTGGTTAGTTTCTGTGTATTTGTACAGTTTTAAGACATGTAGCTGTGTTGGTTTGACATCATCTGCAGGTTGTTCATTATCAGGTCATTTATCCAAAGCACCGTCCAGTCGTGTCTTAACATGGCATTAAATAAACGCTGGTGTAACAGGCCATAGTTTACCCCCCCGTTCAGAATACACCTGGGGTTAAAGAGGCATAGGCTGGATTACACCCCCATGGTATCAGTAGTGTTGAATCATGTACATGAGAATTACAGAATTTTTATACATTTTATTGGTTCTTCAGCTTTGTCAGGTAAAATGTAAATAATTACTTTTATTACTTGGACCAGAAAAAAAACAAGGATTACGACCACACTTCTCAGCAGTGTTTACACATTCAAATGAAAGCACACTATAAAAAAACATTATGCAACTGGAACATTATATAACCAGTTATTTTATTCATATTTCACTCTTTTTTGTATTATTTTATATCCATATTCCATCCTAAAGGGGTAAATCTGGCCTGTAGGGGTGTAGTCACTACAGGGGTCCTTTGACCTGTTTATTTTCTTCTACTGGACTCCTTGATTATGTAGTTTGAGATCAAGTGAATTCAACCTGTAACCCCTCCCCCCTGTTTGACACCTACAGTGTAAAACTTGCCAGAGTCAGTTGGTTGGCCGCTGACGTTGGAACTCATAAAGTTTGACCTTGTGCTCACTTTGGTGATTTTCACACATAGCGGGGCACAAAACCTATAAAAGGCAGGCAGTAATGGCTGAGGACAGGCCGAATACGATGAAATAGGTGTTGGCGGGGGGGAAGCATGGCGCTCCATCTCCGACTCGGCTCTGAGGGATGACCGTCCAAACTGGAATAAAACCCCGTTAAACGGTGTCACAACATGAATCACCGCCCCGGGGGACATCCATCACCGCTTAAAAGGTGACCACAAATGATCTGTGAACCACTAGATATTGATTACTCATGTGCTGCAGGTGTCAGGTTTAATGTTGCAGCGGCTTGATAGTGTCGCGTCTGACAGCCGCTGCCCTAACTCCACTTTGATAGATTTTAATGGTGAAATATTGATTTCTTTCTGGCCAAGGTCTGCCAGCGAGGGCCAGATCATTTGTTGGGGTAATGCAGGACACTGTGTGCCCTGGTCCCAATCAATCATTTTGACAGGAAGCACCAACGAGAAAAGAAGAAGAAGAAGGAAGAGGAGGAGGAAGAGGAGGAGGAGTGAAAAAAACCCATCTCCAGCAGATCCATCCACCGTCAGGAGGTGCAGGCCAGTGCGGATCTGAGCACTGCGCTACAGTTAATATGAATACTAATGATGTGTTTATTGAGTGGGAATGCTCGGCAAATCACAGCTGACGGGATAACAGTCGGAGTGCCTTGAGCAGGGAATGAGGATCTCGGAGAGAGGGTCTATATTTTATTTAAGCCGCTCTCAGAGACTCAGGTAATGTGTTGTGTTACAACTCAGTGGTCGTTCCCCCCAGCCGGAGCGATAACAGACTCGCTAATGGGAAGCCATCAATCACAATCAGCATCCTATTCCGCCAGTGTCTTCACTCTGCTCGGCTCTGAGAGAGGGAGCTGGAATCCAGGAGGTAATAATGGAGTTTAGTGGCTCTGCCGCCGCCGCCGCTGCAGCAGCAGCATCCACTCATATTCCAGCCAAAGCTATAGTTGTTTGCCATGTCAGCATGTCTTTAAAAGGAGAACCACCGAACGGCCGTGAGAAGCCGTTAAGGACCGGACCGGGCCAGGACTTGGTGTTTCTGGGAGGAGGGGGGAGGGGTTGGATTAATGTGGTCTCAGGTGGGACGGCTGTGTTGGGTTTTTGGTGCCAAAAGCAGCTAATTGGTTTTTCATTACGCTCTGTTCAGTGTGCTGTTACAGCCACAGAGCACAGACTGCAGACAAAGGACACATGAATGAACAGATAAATGATCCAGCAGCAGCAGGAGGAGGAGGAGGAGGAGGAGGAGGAGGAGGAGGAGGAGATACTGTATGTGTTTCAGATCTTATTGCAGGTTACACCTCAGACCCGGTTACACTTGGCTTTAAGATGTGATTCTTAAGCAGGAGCTGGATTTCCACCCACACCCTGTCCCCACAGACGTCCAGTCCAACCTGGTCCAACCCAGTCCATCCATGTACTGCTCACGTCTTATATTCTAATAAAAAGATGATTTTCAGTCACATTTCCAGGTCACCATTATAAGTGAGAAGCTGTTCTCAATTGATTTTACCTGGTAAAATAAAGGTTAAATTAAAAAAAATATATAAAAATTTCATATTATTCTCTATTAGAATTGCGTATTTCTGAGTACAGTTCCTGGTCTGGGTGGCTCCTGTTACATTTTTCATTTCCAATCACCTTAAAAATCCAGGAATTCCACAAAAAATCCCACAACCCACTGCCTGTTGTCCACCACTGACCCCTTATGTCCACATTTAGTCCTCATATCAACATCATACAACACATACACTAATCTATAGGACACAGAATACTGTTAAAAATTTTAAGATTTAAGAAAAAAATATCACGGATAATAAGTGAAAAACAAAGACAACATGATTAGCGTCAGAGCAGGTGCTAAAATAAGACGATTAAATGACAAATGTTACAAACCACAGTATTTAGCTTCTGTTGGAGATGTGGATACTGGTCTTTTGGGTCTTAAACCAGTTTCATTTCATTTGTTATTGGTCTTGGCTGGTGAAGTCGGGCTGTGTTTTAACGACTCATTAAATTTACTCATAAAGACGATAATTGTGTAACGTGTTGCAAAATTTACTGATGATTTCTTTCGGCTTTTTCCCTTCCGGGGGTTACCACAGTGAATCACCTTCGCATGCAGGTTTTTACATCGGATGCCCTTCCTGACACAACCGGGCTTGGAACCAGCACAATGAGGCTTGCGCCCTCTTGTGGCTACATTGGGATATATAGCGTAAAGAACCTTTCCCAAGGGATCACCTGCAAATTTACTACTATTCTCATATCTACTGCTTTAACATTTATGTACATTTAGATTAGATTAGAATAAATTACAATAGACTAGATTAGATTAAATTAGAATAGCTAGAAAAGAATAGAATACATTAGAATAAACTACATTAGAAATGACTAGATTAGACTAGAATAGATGAGAATAGACTAGATTAGATTAGCATAGATTAGAAGAAACTAAAATAGGTAGATTAGAATAGAATATATTAGAATAAACTACATGAAAAATGACTAGATCAGACTAGAATAGATGAGAATAGATTAGAATAGACTAGATTAGATGAGAATAAACTAGATTAGACTAGAATAGATTAGACTAGTAATAATAGTAATAATAAAGTGATAAGGAAATCAAATTAATAACAATAACTTACAGTTTGTACCATCTATTAGTTAAATTTCTACATTCAGACTTAAACTAACATCCAGAACTGATCTGGGACACATTAGTCCACATCCCATAATATGTTAAACATCCTGGGAGGACTGAACTCTCAGCTCGACGTGTCAAACTCAAGTGTTTAAAGACGTCTGACATTTCCAAAAACCTGAGTGATGCGTTCAAGGGCTTCATACGTGTGTAGACCTAGATGAGGTTCATCTAATCCAACAGAAAATCCATAAACATGGTTTAATTAAACACTCAAAGAGTCACTCATCACTGCAGCACATTAAGAGGTATAACATATTATGGTCTGTACAGGCGTGTTGTTATTTAACATGTTACTTAAGGTGGTAACAGGAAACAGAAAACTATCCACCTTAAATACTTCACCTCTAGGTTATTTATTTATTCATTTTTATGCATTTAGTTGTTTTACTGTTTATTTTGTGGTGACAGATGAATATAAATGGACAAAATAAGTTCATCTTCATTGATGAATATCTTATTAGTGTTTATATTTAAAACGCATAAATATACAGGACAATAAAATGCAGAACATGTAGTTCAAAAACAGCTTTTATCCAACTCCAAGTGTCTCTGAATCTAAAAACAATGAAACCTGTTTGACTTGGATGATGTGCTGCTCGTTTTTTAATTTTTTATATTTATACTAATTTCCGTATCTCAGTATTTATGTTTTTATTGATTTTTTTATCAGTTAAATTTTGTTGTACATTAAAGATTAAAAACAATCCCATGGAACTGTTTTCATGAGGTAAAGAACAATCTTTGTTTGTTATCATTGACTATTTATTTTATTTTTCTTTCTTTTTTTCCTTCTTATTACTATTATCATTATCACATACATATTTATATTACTTAGTACTTATATATACCGCAATTACAACTATTACTACTATCACTTTATTATAACTTTTATCCTGTGACATATGACTAGATATGTATTATTATTATTACTTTATGATTACTCCTCTGTTGTTGTTTCTACTGATTGTTCCTAATGTGCAGTTGCCTGCTTTTAAAATTCAATCTAATCTTATCATCTAATCTAATATTTGACAGTTTTTGGGCCAAAATGTCAAAAGGGAACCTGATTTCTTTCTTTTTTTTTTGTAACTCACAAAGGTTTTGATCCATAAATGCCACTGTAGTGCAGTATTTCCACAGAATGTTTTAGTATTTTGGAGTCTGGAAACTTCCTTTACCTCTGAATAAATGTTGTACTGTTCATTAGGACTGAGCTACTGTGAAACAGTGTGGATGTGGATGACCAGAAGGGGGCAGTACACTACACCACTCCTGTGCCACGTTCACCAGAATCAGCAGCAACAACATGAGTGAAGCTCAACATGGACATACTGATGTTTTACTGTGGTTCAGCTGAACGTATTAAGACACTATGAAAGAATACAGTATGTTTCAGTGAATATTATAGTTCAGACTGTGTTTTTCATCCTGTTGGAACATATTTACCCCCCCACACACACACACACTGCTGCCACCTCTGCCCCTCCCTGGTGGGATCAAGTGGAGGTTAAAGACTTGTCCCCTCACTAATGTTTGACTTCCGCCTTGTATTGTTTAGTCGTCCTCGGGCTGCCTGCGTGGGACCTGCGTGTCAATCAAAGGGGCTTTCAGCATGTGGCACTGCGTTACCACGGTAACCTGGCAGCTCAGAGGATGAGCAGGGGCCCTGGCCCTCGAACACACACTGAGTGTGTAACCTTCATGCACCGATGTGGTCGTATGTTTACACTCTGGGATCTGGGTTTAGATTCGGGTCTGTCTGCACATGCTCAGACCATCATATGTGCGTCACATGTTCAGAATCAAAACTCTAAACTGGATCAAATGATGACAAACTGCTGTATTTGTAAATGATCATTCACAGTAAATGATCACTCTGACTCTTCATCTCTTCGTTGATATTAAACTCTCCTGTTTCCTGTTTAAGGCTTTAGTTTTAAGTGGAGGATCTAATTCATGGACGTCAAACTCATTTTAGTTCAGGTTCCACATTCAGACCAATATGATCTAAAGTGGATCAGACCAGTAAAATAATAACAGAATAACTTATAAATAATGACAAAAACAAACTTATTATGTTTCAGAGTGAAATAAAATTACATCAGGAAAATGTTTATTTTTACAATCTATACTTGAAAAATGTGAATACCACACATTTTAGAAGAAAAATTAGTGCAATTTTCACAATGTTATGTCTAATTATTTAGGCAAAAAACATGTAACAATGGGTATAATAGCGCAAAAAGTTACATTTAAGAGACAATATCATATCTGTTCAGAATGCTCATATTTTTTGTGAAAAATAAGATAGGATAAGATAAGATGAAATGAGACTTTATTCATCCCATCTTGGGGAAATAACACGTGACAGCAGCAAACACAAAAAGAATGTGCACGGATGATATAGAAACAGAAAATATACACTTGTGAAACAACAAATATAGAAAGAAAAAAAGGAAAATCTGCTCTTTCTATAAATATTTTTATAATTTTAGGTTTAAACTTAAATATTATATACATATTTACATTATATATTTGCACATGCATGTGGTGTGATATGGGGGGGGGGGGGGGATTGTGT
>JAPSES010000019.1:14993606-15019251 GCA_029822895.1 Maxillicosta whitleyi | reverse complement strand
CCGCCAATGTTGAAATGATCAACACAGGCCTAGAGCGCCCTCTGGTGGTTTAGTGTGAAAATAACATGTGAAATGATGTGATGTGATAATAATGTGTTAATAATTTCACACATATGTCGCTCCAGAGTATAAGCCGCACCCCCGAGAAAACTATGAAAAAAACAGACTTATAATCCGGAAAATACGGTATATTCCTCTACTGCACTTAATGTTTATGAGCATCAATTTACTATGAAATATATATATTAAGTATAAAGTACAATTTAGGGGTTTTCTCCTAAAACTTGATATAATATTTTGCCAATATTGTCTGTATGATTTATAAAAGATTTCATAGAATTTTCCACGAACATTTCTTGTAAACTGTTGTGGATTTCGTTCCCATGATTAAGGTACAATTTTATGGGTTTTATCCCATAATTAAGGTTTTTCTCTGTCATTTATTAAAAAGTTTGAACTGGATCCTCATAATTGCTGTAAAATCTTGTGAATGTTCCTTGTATTTATATAACATTTTGTTCTTGTTCTCCATCATTTATTTTAAAAAAAAAAGTGAAACATGTTCCTGTCATTAATGTAAAACTTTGTGGATTTTGCCCCTATGATTTAACTAAAATTTTGTGGAATTTTTCCTTACCATCATCATTTATTAAGAACATTTGTGAACTACATCCCTGTAATCACTGTAAAACTTGTGAATTTGTTCCCAGTATTTACACATTCTGTGGATATGTTCCCTGTTGTGGATTTTGTTGCTGTAATTTGAGTGTTTTTTTTTTCTTAGTGATAATATTTGTGAATTTCTTCTCCAATATTTACTTAAAAAAATCAAATATGTCCCCACAATTAATGTAAAACTTCATGGATTTGGTCCCTGTATTTAAATAATATAATATATTTAAGATTTTGCCCTTGCTAGTGACATAATATTTTGTGATTTTTTGTGTGATTTTCTCCATTATTTACATGAACGTTTATTAATTTGGCTTTTGACAGACATAAAATTTTGACTTTCTTCCTCATCTACACTTAAAATGTCTGAATATCTGTTATAACATTTGTTAGAGCACCAAACAGAATTTTTGTGGATGAAATCCAGTGAATTTTTTCCGTTATATAAAATTTTGTGGAGTTTGACCCTGATTTCTTGAGGTTTCCGGTCTCAATTCCTAGCAGTTTTTCTTGTTTTGTGTTTTTTTTTTTTCTTTGACTAAACAATATTCGAACATTTTGATTAGAATTTTGTAAATGTTATCGCCCATTATTCATGCATTTTTGCTTTTGCCGGTAAAAATTTTAGGGTTTTTGCTAACCCAGTAACAGTGTCTGTATATTATGTACTTTCTGTACATGGAACACCTTTAGTTTTGTTTGTTTTAGTAACATTTTAGTTGAATTAACAGTTGAAGGAAAGCAGATGTTGTGCTTCATAAAGATTGTAAAGCATCTGTGAATCTGATTTGACAATGGGATAAAAAAAAAAAAATGGCTTTGAGTTGCATCATGAGGGGATCTTTTCATGACCAGTGGGAATAATTATAGGAAGTAAAACTATCACTGTTGAAAAATACGACCATGTGCTTTAATTGTTTTTGATGAGTCAAACTTTAACTCTGTTCAACATACAATAGGCAGTAAATCACATTTATCAGTGTAGATGTATTCTGTGAATTTCACCTCCACTGTTGGACACAAACTGATCTTTGTCAAAGTATTCAGTCAAAGTGTGAGTTGGTGACATGTTTACAACCCGATGCATTCAGGGTCATTACGGAAAAGTGACGCTCATGGAGAAAACAAGCCAGCAGATACGATGGTGGGTGACAATAGCAGTCCAAGGGAGAGAAAAAAAAAGGGAAGAATGTTGCAATCGTCATTTCTCGTAACTGAACAATGGTCATATTGGATCTGAGACAACACCACACGTCCAATAAACATAAACAAAACCATAAAACCAAGCAGAGCAAAAACATCTCAACAGAAACGAAAAGCAGGAGCAGGTAGAATCAGCTCTGCTTCAACATTGGATGAGGCTGGAAATTTAAGATTCAGTTCCAAGTAGTAGATCACAGACACAAAGCTCATTCAGTCCAAGAATCTGGATGATATTATTAATGTTTTTTAACCCATAAAGACCCAGAGATACTATTGTGGCAGAGTAAAGCTGAGGGGTATTATATAAAAAACAAAACTGGTTATACGATGTACGACCTACTGTATATATGATGTAAAACCTACTGTATATATGATGTAAAACCTACTGTTTAAAAGATGTAAAACCTACTGTATATATGATGTATGACCTACTGTTTAAAAGATATAAAACCTACTGTATATATGATGTACGACCTACTGTTTATATGATGTATGATCTACTGTATATATGATGTAAAACCTACTGTATATATGATGTATGACTTATTGTATATATGATGTAAAACCTACTGTATATATGATGTATGACTTATTGTATATATGATGTATGACCTATTGTATATACGATGTATGACCAACTGTATACAAAATGTACGACATACTGTATATACAATGTAAAACCTACTGTATATATGATGTATTTGTGTGTTTAATATGTATATTAGGTGTGTACACATATATGGGTGTATGTATGCATGTATATTGCATATATATGGTATTGATAATTTTGTTCTTGCTTTTTTTTTTTTTTATTACAACTGTAACAAAGAACACTTCCCCCCTGGGGTTAATAAAGTATTCTGATTCTGAAAAGAAGAATTAAAAACTAACTGTACAGATACTGTGTGTAATGATTAAACAAAGCCGTATTCACACTGAAGAAAATGCCTGTAAATAGCTTCAATCTGTGTTGAAATGTACGTTCCACATGACGCCCCCCTCTGTTGGTTTATTCCAAAATAAAAGCTGTGCTCCCCATAGTGTGTGTGTGTGTGTGTGTGGGGGGGGGCTCTGAGGCCCGTTCACATCCTCTGTCTGCCCACTGAGCAGCTTTCATGAATATCAAAGTATTCACCGGCTCTTAAAGGCTTTAACACTGCGCTTAATCCCTGCTACAAGTCTCCAGAAAAACCAATTTAGCTTCCATAAAGGGCCGCCGTGCCGTTCCTTCGCCTCCTTCCTCCGTCCCTCTGATGGAGATTAGGCTTATTAAGAGGGCTTATTGTCTGCGGTGTCATGGATACCCAGTGATTACACACTCCGTGGCTGCTCCTCCTCCGTTCGCCCTCAAACCTCGCCGGGATTCGCTGCCTCCAAAGTCAAATCAATTATTCCCCCTCCTCTCCCCCGGCCCCTCCACATTCACCTCTGATATCGAGCCAGACAGACTGCACACTTCATTGTCAACAAGCAGCGACGGCGAAGGCAGGGGAATATCTGAAAAGAGGCCGTGATCAGGGACTGTGAAGTGCTGATTCATTAAAAGCACAGCCACTAAATATAGATACGGATGTTCAGACCTGCACCGACTGATTACAGATCAGAGGGGAGGCAGTCGGCTGGTTGGTTTAGACCCAGTCTACCTGAATTTACTCATATCAGGGGTTTGTTTACAGTAGTGTTGGAACCAAGACTCACTAAAACCAAGACTAAGTCAAAACCAAGACCAGAATCAAGACCAAAGGGTGAACCAGTACAAAGGTTTTTCACGAATGAGAAATGTAGTGACGTTCCTACAGCTCTGGTCTTCAACTAAAACTTTGAATCTAAAACAAGCCCAGGTAAAGACGCACTCCAGACTGAGACCAGAAGAAGTTCTTAAACATAGGTATGATGGCGATCAGATCATTCTTCTGTTCTAAGTTGGAACAGCACGAAGAAAGAAAGATCAGGAATTGTTCAAAGGTTCTGTTTGAGACTGAGAAAAAACAAGCAAAAAAAGAGTCCAGATCAGACCAGGACCTTCACAACATGGACTTTGTACTGAGCTCTAGAGTTCTCCAACACTACAGGCCTTTCTCTATGTCAACTTGTGATTTTGAATGACTCAAGTCTCTCTGTTAATGGAGGTTTGTTTGTGAACACTCCTCCTGGTTCTGATGAATTTCCACCATCGACTCCCTGATGTCGTCCACCAGACTTTAGCTTTATTCTTCCAAAAAACGACTTTGACATTAACACCGGGCTTTCCAAAATGTAGACTGATTTATATACTATGACAACAAAACCCATAAGTATTTCTTTAAGGAATAAAATTACAGTTGTGGGTTGTTTCCTCTGCAGTCATCACAGAACGTCACAGTCATTCAACAGAACAAACAACATCTTCAAAGACTAGACACACAACTGAACATCGCAGCTCTTACATACGACAAAAATGACAACAGAACATGATACAGGAGGCAGTGGGTCAGTCCTGTTAATGGGATGGAGGAGAGGTCCGGTCCAATATAGTCCAAAAATGGGCACAACACTCTAGTAGAACTGATCTGCACTGTCATGTATAACATTGGTAAGATATTCTAGGGGACCAGTTCAAAAGTTATTTTGGACCAAACACAGACAGGAGAATTGTTTCCTCACTGCAAATGTTGGAATATGATCCAGTCTTTTGCTGCTGTTTTTACATATTTACTTAGAAGACCCAGGATCAGGGACATGGGGTACATTTCTATATCATATATATATTCCTTTCGGCTTTTCCCTTCAAGGGAATCACATTCGCATGCTGATTTGGCACAGGTTTTTACGTCGGATGTCCTTCCTGACACAACCGGGCTTGGGACCAGCACAATCAGGCTTGCACCCCCTTAAATTATATACATTGGGATATATAGCGTAAAGGACCTTTCCCAGGGGTCTCGAACCGGCCATCTTCCACAGCAAAGTCAGTGGCGTTAACTGAAAAATGAAAAATTTCTACTCGATATCTTTGAAGTTTATGACGAGATCAGAAACAATGGGTTAAGCTTCCCCCACCGGCTTTACAGCACCCTTGGTTCAACAGATGAAAAAAAAGAACAACATCCAGGAATTCCATCCGGTCTTGGTTTGTGTGAACAGTACTGATGACATTTCACAAGATTACGAGAACAGAAGAACAGACAAGAAGGTGTGTTGAGAAACACCTTAGGTCTGACCTGGTGTTTCTACTGTTTCCTGAACTGATGGACTGCGGGATTAATGGATGGTGAAAAGTGAAACCGGGTCAGCTGACATGTTGATTAACAAACTAATGACCTGATGAAAAGATGATTTAATTGAACATATGATGAGCTTTTTAATCCCTTTAACACCTTTTCCAACGGGAGCTTTTATCTCTTGACATAAAATCCTTATATTTGTCCCAAAGGGTCCATTTCAGAAAACAACACAATATATAATATGAGGGGCAGCGTTTCTTATTTGGGTTATTCTGTGAAATGTGTTTTGAATCCTAATTATCAGGATTAAATCTCCATTGTTAGAGTTGAAAATATGTCATAGTTTATAAGCAAGAAACATAATTAACTTCACTTAAATATAGAAGATTTATAGAGGACACCTTGAAGAATTCAGAAACGTGTCATAGTTACAAAAACTTAAAGTCAAATATGCATGGCATTTAACAAGATGTGAGAGAAACAGTATGAATTCTCTGTATGTCCTGTACATTTAGTGAACTGACAAAACACACACACACACACATATATCAAATTTTAGGTTAAGTATTTCATTCATAAGATTATTTTAAAAAAGAGGCTTCCTTTCCTCCACTGTATTGGCTTTTACATCACTTTTGGCCAGGTGTTGTATTTTACTTCTTAAAGGATGTGTTATGATTCCTGAAATTAGAAAAAATGAACTTCACAACCAACTGCAACTTGACAACTTTTGATCAAAAATTGGGCTCTTTTATGAGGTATTGTAAATCAATGAAAACTTTACCATCTGACTGACAACCCCACCCCCACAACTTTATTTTGTTTTGTTGTCTTTGTTGGTTTGAAAAACAATGGGGAAAAAAATCAAATATGGGGAACAATTGTGAATTGATTTTTTTCCTCAATAAAACAATTAAAAAAGACACTTTGTACACTTTTACAGATGTGTTGTGTTATTGACATTGATGATAATTCATTTATTATATGACACTTCTCTGTGTCAGTTTTCAGCATCTAAAATGCTGTGTTTCTTTGTGACCTTCATGTTAGTTTTAGATTCATCCATGAATAAAAAACCATTGAACTTAATTCAAAGAAAACTGACTGACCTAATGATGTAAATGATCAGATTAACTGTTGCAGCAATGCCTACTGTGTTTTATTTGCATCTTCCAGAATCTGCACATGAATGAGGCATCCTGCGCTGAAGTGGTTTGACCTCTGACCTCTGTGTTGCCACCAGAGTAATGAGACAATGATTTGTGGTGTTCAGGAACCCCCTGCTGCTGCAGTGAGCTCACAGGCTGGACGTTAAAGCCTCAGGAGCCCGGGGGCCGACACAGAGCCCCGCTGGATTTTAATGTTCACCCCACCGCGGCTGGGGCACTTGACCCCTCAGGCCCCACCCCCTGAAACTCTGTCGTTCACGGCTCAGTCGCGTTTGATGAGCGGCACTATTTCAAGGGAAGCCCGGCTCTCACAAATCATCAGAAAACGAGCGCGTGGGGCCAAAATAACCCCGGTTAGCGTTCCCAGGGGCGTCTTTGCCGCTGTTTGTTGCAGCTGTGTGGATAAGAAGCTCGCTAACGTCATGTCAGAGTCACTTCTAATCCCCCCAGAGCCAAGACCAGATCCCAGAGGCACCACAAGGGCTGGAAGAGCCATGAAACCTGCTCTGGGTCTGGACCTGCAGAGTCCACTGGTCAGGAAACTAAAGCACAAACTGCATTTTAAATGATGTTTTCTGCTCATTTGATGCCACTGCCATGGGTTTAATTCTTTTATTTATCTGATATGAATCGACCAGGAAAAAAAAACCTGTCATCTAAAGGAGCGACAAACATTTAGGAAGAATGAACTGGATCAGCAAGAGACATGTATGATATTTGTGTCTTTGATGACATTCAGTTAAATTAAAGATAGTGAACAAAGTAAGTGAAGTGAAATCAGAGGCTAGAGCTGGTTTTTGTCTTGTTATGTAAGGTTATTTGTTCAAGAGATTGTGGTTTAGAGTGATTTATCCATAAGTGAGGGTCTAAAACTGGAAGACAAGAAAATCTCTATTTGTCTGTAATGGATTATTATTATTATTATCATTATTATATAGTATTATTCTTATATATATATATATATAGTACCACAATCATTCGTATATTTTTCTATTGTCAGTTTTGGATCTGGTGGATCAACCATTGTTCAGGTCTTAACAGACCAGACTGGACATGGTTTCAGCTTCGTTAATGAACAGTTTTTTTTTTTTTTAATCTTTTCAGCAGTTCAATCCTGTTCTCCTACATAAACGTTCATAAAAATGCTGAAACATCTCATGAGAGCTTATTGACCTTCAACTGTGAACTGTGTCACCAAAAACTGAAAAGAGAAAGAGGAGAGCAATAGAAGCGTCTTTGAAACGCCTTCCGGGCGAGGAAATGAGACCGGGAGGATGAACAATCAGGCAAAGGCAGAGCAGGTGAAGAAGAATAAAGATAGAAGAAGAGCTGAATGTATAATGGAGCTGAACAGGTTATCTGTCGTCAATAGACCCTCAACACAAAGGACAAAACAGAGGGAGCTCAGCCCACGTGGGACCCACACCGGCTCTGTTTGTGTGTTTGTGTGTGTTTGTGTGTCCAGACAGCAGAAAGGTCTGTAACCCAGGAGACCCTGGCCACTGATAGGCTCTCCTCAAGCCTCTTCAGCAGGTTAGCGGCGACATAATTAAAAAGATAAACCTTATGAGCGGGGCACAGAGATAAGAGGTGTAATGAGAGCGAGCGAGGAGATCGTCCAATCAGAGCTGGGCAGGGGGGTTAGGGGGCGGTCTCAGGGGAAATAAACCCCGACCTGTCAATCATCTGACAGAGATAAGTGTGGATATGGAGCCCCGGAGCAGATCTAGAAGAGCATGATCTGTAGCTTAATGCATTCAGAAGCCTCCACCGACAGGGGACGATCAAGACAGGAAAAGCAGATCTGAGATCAGAACATCAGCAGGTTCAGGGTCAACGCACGATCCGACAAAACCAGGGTTATCTGGGAGGTTTAAGGCTCAGTCTGAGATCATCTGTGGAATTAGGTCAAGAAAAACAAGAAAAGTCCAAATAGGGTTGTAGGTGGGTTACATTAAATAAACTTAAAAACCGTCCAATGTCCCTGTACGTCAGTGTCATGTTGTGTCTGAATCAATCCCCAGTTGAATTTGTGAGGTTGTCAGGTTCTGTCTATGTTCCAGTCCTGTGTTCTGGATGCAGGAGATCAATGTCCCAGTAGAAGAGGGTGATGGAGGAGAACTCAACTAAGTCAATCAAACTTCTTATCAGTGATTAAATAGGAGCTATATTGATATCTGTTTTTCCATTTCCATGTTATAAACAATCAACACATGGACCATTAGAAGGAAAGGCAAATATTTAATGTTTTAAAAATCTAAGAATTTTGAGCAAACTTTGTAGACATCGTCCCATGGAAAATACATATAAATTTAAAATGAATCCAGCCAGTACTTTTGTCAGGGAAGATGTTTGAAGACTAATGAAATTATTATTAGATGCCAATAATACAGCAGACACAATGCCTTCACTAAAGCTCATGGTCTATCGGCTGGTGAGCTACTAAATAAGATATACTAAAGCTGATAAAAACAGATACACAATAATAGGATAAACAGCTGCTTCACTAGCGATTCAGCCCAAAAGTATTTATATTTGTATTCCCAAGCCTCCAAAGGCATCTACACATTATCATAACATCACAACCAGTCGTTTTGTGCCATTTTTACCAGGCACCTGACAAACTACTGACCACTTCAGGGTAATCCAGATTATTTCTGACATCTGAATAGAAACAGTCAAAAAGCATATGATGAAGGAATCCGGAGGTCGAGCTGGGTAATGAAATTTACACTGATATTGACGGCAACGTTTGGGCATTTTCATTCAATACAGGTTGATATAATAATCAATAATCACGACAGGATAAATACGACCCCTGCCAAGCATGGTCTGGTCAGTAAATCTCAGATGGATGTTCATCAAACTGGTGTTATGTGTTTATACTGAATTCATGTGGTAAAAAATGCACAATCCATTCTGTGGTTTGTGTCAAAATCGGACAATTCACTGTACATCGTAAATTCGGATTTTATGCATCATCAGGATTTCAATCTGCATCGTGATAAAAACATGCATCTAGACAGGAAAAATATTGAGCACATATTTTTATTCCTAGGTTTTAAGGCTCATTTCTGCAGCTCTGACAAACCATAGCTCCGCCCAGAATATTTCATGTTATTGTTCGTCTTTAGAGGCTGATTTTCCCATCAGCCTCAGCGGCAGTGATCTGGGTTACGGCCCTGAAACCCTCTCCACAGCTGCCTAAATAACAGATACGTATTCGTATAGCGAATAATTCCAGCCTTCAGAACACACATATAACAATCTGTTCCAGCTGCAGACGTTCGCCTGTTTCCCACTCGGCTGTGGAAATGATGTGGGAGCACATTGTCTTTCCTACCATGTGATCCGTGCACAGGCGGCTGCCTCTGATTGACAGCCGGCTCGTCTCCGCGACACTCGGCTGCTCCTACGTACAGTTTAGAGCCGTGAACGCCGGCGTCTCCTGTGGAACGCCGCGCTCTCTCTCTCCGTCTTTGACACCCCCGATTAGAAGGGAAACCTGCATCTCTAACAGGAACAACGTGTGGGGCTGTGAGCTGGAAAGTGAGCTCTGTTGTTACCACGGCGGCGGTGGAGGTTGTTTACATGAACACCTGAGGAAGAACAGAGCGAACAGAGGGTACGGAGTCAACGGGCTGACAGCCGACACTGCTGACACCCCCCAGGCCTCAGAGAGGAGGAGGAGGAAGAGGAGAAAAAGAAGGGGGAAGAGGAAAGGGAGGAACAGGAGGAAGAAAGGGAGGGAGAAGAGGAAGAGGAGGCAGAGGAGTGGGAAAAGGAGGAGGAGGAAGATGCAAAATGAAGAGGAGAAGGTAGAGGAAGAGAAGGAGAAAAACAGGGAGGAGGAATCACCCGCATTCATTTGAATCTGGTTTTCAATGACATGAAACTGTCAAAATAAAACCATCGATCACCATATGACGTCATGTGACAGATTCTGTTTTCATCCTAATAAAGTGATAATAAACTGTGTTGTTCACACATTAACTACTGTCCCACCGAGTCTTATTCTATAATAAATATACATGTATGTTTTAGATCAGAGCTGTCAAACTCATTTTAGTTCAGGTTCCACATTCAGCCCAAAAAACACAAACTGTACAATAATAACATAACAGCCTATAAATAATAATTGTCTTCTAGTACAAATAAAAAGAAAATTATGTTATTAAAATGTTTACAAACTATCCTTTTACAAACAATGTGAATAACCTGAACTTTATCATTTATACATATTCATAACAAATCTACAGACTTAAAGGCACAAAACATTTAGTAACAGGCAGAATATTAGTAAAATATTGTGGATTTTCCATGTGCTCAAACATTTTAGTTTGTTTCGATCATTCTGTGTCCATGTTCATTGTCTTATTTAGTTCTTTAAAGTCATTTTCATCTTGTGCGATAGTGTCTCTTCCCTTTGTGTGTATGTGTAAACAGAGCCCCTCATCTTTTACGAACACTGCATCTCTATCTGCCCCGGATACACACACAGACACACACACAGACACACAGACACACACACACACACACACACACACACACACACACACACACACAGTCCTACTTTATGGGCCTCTTCTGCTTGATCTGACCATTATGATTAAAAATACGCACCCAGGTAGGTCTTCAAGACTTTTCACCTGTTGTAATTTGCACAAGTAATCTTCGTAAATCACCCTCACACGCAAAATTCTACATTGCACGTGCAAATTAGTACACACAAATTAGGACCTTTTTAGATCCGACCCTAAAGGTTCACTTCCTGACTAATAAATCCAACCTAGTAAAAGGTACCAGTGTAGTGAAATAAGCACATTGAGAGATCCACAGGTTCTAGATAATATAGTTTTTATACTGTTGTGTATTTGTGCATGTCGTACCGTGTTTGTCCAGTCGTCACCGCCAAAGTGCTCCGGCCATAGCAACATGATTATAAGGTTATTTAATCAAATAATTACTAATATCTCCCAAAATATTAGTCCTATCAACTTTGCATTTACACTACTGTTTTCTTTGATTAAAAATACATAAGTATGCCAAACTGTAGCACTCAGCTCTTTCTGGATTTTGTGTGATGTCCCAGACGCGCACACACAGAGTCCACTTGGCTTTTATCATATAGATTAGTACCACTTCTCCTATGTCAGCTGTCTGAATGTTGTGGCTAATCGAAGTATGTTACTGTTAACCTTCAAATTGCTCTTCAAATAGCATGTCAGTGAATCTTGTGATGTTTCCCAACTCTATCCTTGAGTTTTATCTGTGAAAACACAACTTCCTGTAGTTCAGTCTATGATGATCTCTAGATGAGATAATTAGAAAAAAAGTGTTTCTTATAATTTACACTGATAATTTCTTTATATAGCTATTCTAATACTTCGATCTATGCACCTAGACTTTATTAAATCACATATTATTCCAGCCTGTGAACTTAATCAAACTGCATCTTTTACAGTATCATTATTTTTGACAGTTTAAATACACTATATAACAGATGTGTGTAACTATCTCATCTGAAGATCTAAAAGGTGGCTCCTGACAGGATATTACATTTTGCATTCACAGGTTCTTTCATGGCGGACCAAAGATTTTCACCCTTTTGAAACCCGGGAGGGAGGTTTATTTGGATCCAGGTTATGGCCAAGTTTCGACAAAAAGGCAATACGCAAGAAGGTTCTCATTCATCACCGAGATGTCCTTCGGCACTTTCTTATTAGAACCTGTCAGGTGGGCTGGGCTCATTATTGCATCATCATAATGGTGTCATCCTTGAACTTCATCAGTGTAATTGCTGCAATTTGTCACGGTGAAGGAGAAAAGCCCGTGGACATGTATCTGAATGCACACCAGTGAGAGATTACATTCTCAAACAAACAACATAAAGCACGGAATGTAATTCACTCAATATGTGAATCTGAGGTCTGATCCAAGACCTGCCTCGTCCTCATTTAAATGTAATTATTTTACACTTAATAATTGGAAACAGCACTTCCTGCTCCTGGTCTGATGAGCTGAAACGCAACACTAATTTGAGTTTCACAAGTTACTTTCCCTCTTATGTATAAATATATGCAAATGTGAGGTCTGCACTTTCATTTTCGGTGCAGTTTGTCAAGGTCCACAGGTGTACAATGAGACTGAAAACACAATAAAAAATTCATTATCCAAAAGAGCTTAAGGCAGCAATTACGACTAAAATATGTTGAAGCTTAAATACTCTAAATTGCTTGAGACATTTAAACTTACTCTACTGGAAATCCATTTAAAGTGCATTGATTTTTCCATTTTTAGTCACTATTTGTATGTTTGTTGGATTTTTTTTAAGGAAGGTACACACATTGTTTTTTTCTGTTGCATACCCCATGCATTAAGATTTAAAAAAAAAAAATCAGGAATTGAAAAGTTTTGATCGTATTCTGTGTGGTATGTTCCGATCATCAACACAGCACACCACAAACAGAACAATTCTGTCCCACTGCTCATCTAGAATCAGAAATATACGACAGAGCATTAGGGTCATTCATGAAGTAGAAGATATTTTTTGACATGACGAGATTAAAGTCAACATGTCGACATTAAAGTCAAAATTCCAAGAATAAAGTTGAAATTGGATGTTGACTTTAATCTTGATGGGTCGACTTTAAACTCGACATGTCGACTTTAAACTTGGAAATGTCGAGAATAAAGTTCATGTCCCATAAAGATTAAAGTCGACATCAAATTTAAATATTATTCTCGGAATTTCAAGTTTAATGTCGACATATCGAGTTTAAAGTCGACCCATCAAGATTAAAGTCGACATCTAATTTCAACTTTATTCTTGGAATTTCGACTTTAATGTCAACATGTTGACTTTAATCTCGTCATATCAAAAAATATCTTCTCCTTCATGAATGGCCCTAACGCTCCATTGTAGAAATCAAACGTGATCAAAGGTGATGCAATGAAAATGAAGACGAAATGTAGCAGCAACTGGAAAACAACCCGAAACATGTCATTTCAGTGGAGGTATGACTTGGTAGAGACGTTGAATGGATGTTCTCAGAAATTCTCCGTTACTGAGGTCCACTGAACTTTATGTTTCAGTTTGGACATCTATGTTTTTATTCACACCTGCTTCCTTGTTCCCCAGTCAGCTCGCTTTGTGATTGGCTACATTCTGTTCCACATCACAATTCGTGGAGTCATTGGCTTTGTCCGCACATATGAAGAAGTTTAATGTATTTTTTTTTTTTTTTTTTTAATTCTTACAATACCATCAGGTTGTGGAGCAGGAAAAGAAATAAAATTTCTTATTTGTCTTAAAAAATGTAATTTAATTTTTAATCAATGCACTTTGGGCTACAGTTTTTGTATGAAAGGTGCTATACAAATAAAGTTTATTATTATTATTATTATTATTAAAAGAAAAAACAAAGATTTTTAAGACCCCTTAATAGATACATTTTCCCTTTTTCCACTGTTTTTCATAAAGCGATTTTCTTTTCACTTCAGTTTATAATAACAGGTTTAATATTTACGATTGTCGGCTGCGACCTGTTTTGGAGCCGATTATCGGGACAAATTTACTCTTAAACACCTCAGACCACAGGATAATCTTATAAAACATAAAATAATGTGGTGTTTACTGTCCTTGGTCAGGAACGGGTAAAAGTTGGAACAATTTTTTTTAATCTTTTTTTTTTTTTTTTTTTTACGTAACTACAGATTCATGCATTTTTAAAACATAAATGTATTAATTAAGTAAAATTAATTAAGTACTTGATCAGGGTGTCCCATTGTTTTTATTTATCAATTACTGCACTTCTATTGAAAATGTTATAGATATTTTTATTCAGCCTTTGTTTATACAGGTAAAAACACTTTGAGATCAGGATCTCATTTTCAAGTGTGACCTGTTCAAGTGGATTAGTTTAGTGGATCTGCAAATTATTTCTCGCTCTCTGACATTTTAAACTGCTGTGATTTGATGAGGATAAAGAGGACTCTTCTCACAGTCATGCTTTTGTTCAGAACAGCGCTGCGGTCAGTGATCCTAATAGACCAACAAAGAGTAAACGGGGGAAGTGGTAATTGTCACAGGGGGCTGATGCAACTCTTTAAACAAATCTACTGTGACAGGATGCCCTGAAGTGTGCAAAAAGAAAAACGGGGGGTTTGATGCACTCACAGAACCCATTTATAAGCATTGCCCCTTGTCACAAAAAAAAAAAAAAAAAACACTTTTGTGCTCTCAAAGAAGTATAAATAATAGATGCACGTAGGCACACACAGATGGTAAAGTCTACACCCCCTAAAAGGCTGCGCAGGCTTAAATGCACACACCTAATACAGTTAATGGGTTCCAACTCCCCATTTGAGGGAAAAAAATGTGACAAAAGGACAAAATGTTAAATGTGAGGAAAAGAGGAAATGTAGCGCGGTAAGAGGAGGGAGCATCAGATGTTTCACGATCCACCGACTGCTATAAAAAGACTCCAGACCTACTTTATATATCAACACTGAAAGGTTAAGCAGAGGTTTCCCTAAAACTACCTCAAGGCTGCGTATATATATATACATATATATATATATATATGTATCCTAACATCAGCATGTATGACTGACAGGATACACTGTTGGAATAAGACTTTCATTGGGTAATTCCACTGGTCAACAACAAATTTATTGTTTAAGGGTTTTGTTTTTGTTTTTTTAGGTGATTTAGGATCATTTTTATCCCATTGGTTTTGCTCAATCAGGTCAACTTTTTTTTTGTTTTACCTTTGGATGTACGACATTTTATTTTCAGCTGTCAAGCGCTGATTTTATCTGTGAAAAGTGTGAAACAGGTAAAACACACTTCTACGCATTGACCTGTGGGGATGTAGCAGTTTTTATGCTGAGAGCTGACTTTTGGGAAAAGATCTTCCATCTCCTGGTCTTCATAACTGTCAATACTGAGATGTGAGAAGGGGGATGTTTTTAAAATCCACATCCACCCTGAGGCACAACATCCCAGTCCCTCCGCATAGATATTTGTTGTGTATTTACACATGCTGTACCGCATTTGGCCAAAGCAACTTGCGGTTTTTATTAGCATCTTCCTTGACCAAAAATACATAAATATGCTAAACCGCAGCAGTCAGCAGATTATGGATTTTGTGTGACGCCCAAAACACACACACACACAATAGTAGTGCACATAGTCCACTTTCTTTTTATAATAGATCGGTCAAGGGCACCGATAGGTGAAATAATGTACAAATAACTAACTAATTAACTAACATACATACATACTGTACATACATCCATATATACACACATACATACATACATACATACGTATATACACACACATACACACACATAGATACATACTGTACATACATCCATATACACACATACATACATACATACGTATATACACACACATACACACACATATACATACATAGATACATATATGCACACATACATACTGTACATATATAATATATATATTATCACAGGGGAAGAAAGAAATAACAGGCCTAACTATACCCCCATCTTCATGGCCATTTTAATTTTTTTCGAGGCTCCCTTAACACATAGAACCACCACCACCTCCGAGCACAGACTTCATGCAGAAAATGCGAAATCTCTACAAAAATACAGTATATACATACATCCACTGGGTTGCTTTCCACTGACATCTTTACTAAGTGACGTTGTTACTGGTGAAGCTGGGAGCCCTAAAAATGGAATTCAGGCCACCTCTAATAGGTTGACAAACCATGTTCACACACACACAACGTCCACAAGAGTCTTCGTCTTTGGAGGCTTCTTGGAAATACGCTGGATCGTCCAATAACAAGTCCTTCCTACGATGGTGGTGTGTATATTGACGAAAGCCCATTGTTCTGGTTTATTCCCCTGTTTCTAAAAAGGGCGAGTTTTCAGTGTGGATTCGTTATGTTGGTCTTTTTTGCATCAGTAAGATTGTTCACCATGTCTGCAGTTGGTTGGAACTTCATGCATATGAGGAGGGATCTCCGAGGGGGATGTTTTCAGACATGCAAGAGGATTATTGATTGATTCCAATTCCATCCAAAGTGACCTAGATGAGACTCCGCTGCTTCACTGTCTCTTACCACACAACAGTGGCTTCAGGTTTCCATCATGGCATGGAACAACTTCATAATACGTATATTTTTGCCTCATCTGCACAAATGTACTGCTATTTTTCTCCACCTTTGGGCCTCTCATAAAATCACTTTAGGCAGTGTGGCTTAAAAATGGAGAGAAAAGGGAAAATGTAGAGATTAGCCAAAAATGACTATGCAGATGCAGATGTTTTAATATGTCATGCAGGGTACTGGCTCTGTATTCAACTAAAAACTCCAGACTTTTTCAACACTACTATATTTTCTCCGAACCTTGACTTTATATACTTTTACACTTGCATACCTACTTTTATGGTTGAAATTCTACCTGTTGTGTGGAATAAAAAAAGTTCATTCTAATTAATGTATGAATGAATGAATGCATTATTTGAAGTGAATTATATTTTACTGACAGAAATGTTTTCAAAATGTATGAAAAAAAAAAAAAAAAAAACACACACACAGATTTCACACAAGTTTCACTAGAATCATTCCAGTACCTATTGGTCAGTGCAGTGTGTTTCAACCTTGGATTCACCTGGAATTGAAATGGGGTTGGCTGAAATCTAGTAATTGTTAAAAAATAAATAAATTAATTAATTAATTAAAAAAAAAAAAAAAAAAATAATAATAATAATAATAATAATAATAAATATTTTTTATTAATTTAATATACACTACATGGCCAAAAAAAAAAAAAAAAGTTGGTTTTGATTCAATGTGACATTTTTTATTTTTTTTTTTTTTTAACGCATAATGCTTACATACCCTGAGGCCAATTTACAGAAACCCAACACAATCTTCCAAAGATTGCTATATTGCTATATTATGCTTTGTATTTTGCATTTCTAAGTAAAAAAATCATGTAGATGTCCATAAAACAAAACAGAAAACTGAATTTGTTAAGTAAAATATATCATTAATTGAGGATAAAGCCACGTCTGACTGGAATATACCAACTACAATAGAACTCAGGAAAAGGAAATTAAATTAACCATCATTGGATAGATGGACAAATGTTTTAAAATGTTTGTAATTATTTACAAAATTTTAATTTATTAAAGATTGTAATTTTGTCTCTTATCAAATGTGTTTCCATCCACTGTCAATGATCCAACTCCATGGGTTTTACTGGTGAATCAATGCTGTAGAAGATTTCGGTGTTTCTGCCGTCTGTATTTTGCATTTTCACTGTAAATCATCAATTTCTTTATATTTAATTTCCTATATTTAATTTAGATGTTCATGAAAACTCTCAGTAAATCCAAAAGTTATTATCAAAACAGATAAAACTGAAGAACAGCTGAGTTTTTCATCAAATATATCCTTAACTAAAATAAAATAAGTGTCTCCATTGAGTTTTTGATCCAACTCCATGGGTTTTACCGGTGAATCAATGTTGTAGAAGATGACAGTGTTCCCATGGTAACTATGGAGCCTCAGAACATCCAATTGCCTCATATCTGATGACCATGAATAGATGAAAAGCTGTATTTTATGTATTGAAAGGATTAGTGGATGAACAGGTATTAAACACTTAGATCAATAGATAGTTTTGGTCATCAGTGGATTTTGGGAGGTTTATGGGTTAAAACTTCTAAAAGATTGATGTATAAATAAAGTTCTAAAATAAAGACTGCCTTGGAAAATTATGTTGAAAGTGTGTGTATTGTTCACCTTTCACACATGAAATGGAGTCATTTGGTTTTTTCGAGCTGAAATTATCCTGGTTTAAACCCAGTGATTAACATAAATGTGCACTGCAGAAGCACTTCTTTTAATGTAAAAGCTCTATTTAGTCCAAAGTAATGTTTCGTGATTACACCCCCCACACAGGTGTGAAATGGCCTTAGCTCATGTTAATTAATACCTTTTCCAGCATCGAGCAAAACTTCCGTAACTAGCCTACCTTTGAACATGACATTTCAAACAGTTTCACAGAAATTCAGAGGTCTACCCTGTGACACAAGATCACATGTACATTTGTTTTTGTTTTTTTCTTAGATTTTTCTTTTTTTTTTTAGATGACCCTACATGTTTTCAGAGAGGTGGGACATTAAATATGTGAATGACAGCTTTAATTTGCAGTTGTCGGTATTTATAAAACATTGTGATGCCCAGAGTGCTGACTTCCAGGCTTAGGTGTACTTTTATTCTACTTTAAAATCACACATATTAAGTTTTTCAGCTGAATTTAGTCATTGCCTTTTCTATATTAAATATTACTATGATAATTTTACTGGTCTGACCCACCTGAGAACTGATTAGTTTGTATGTAGAACCTGATTTTGACATCATTAATTGTCAAAAATTCATCCCACAGGCCTGGTCTAAACCCTCTGGTGGGACGGATTTGGTTCCCGGTCTGCATGTTTGACACCTGTGCTCTATTCTGTGGGTTTGGCGGCTCTGAAAAGAACTTATATGGGGATCAATGTCCACACACTTCAGCCAACAACCATCCGATGTTCTGCAGAATGCCAATTCTGTCTGACAGGTGCTCCAGGGTGGTACCAGGTCCGCTCCATCCTGTATCCTCGGTCCACTCACTGGTACTGACAGCAACCACGTGGAAGGATGGAAAACATCAGTACGGAAATGGGGAAAACCTCCATCACTGCAAGGATTCTTCTACGGTTCACAAGCACGGGCACGGCGCTTCCAAGACTGTGCATGACGACGTTCCAATAAGCCACGCCCCCCTCTGGGCACAATGTTTAAGGTGAATCTAGTGCAGACAGTGTGTGTGCCTTCATCTATGTAAAGATATGTTTTTATTTTTATGTCAAATATTTGAGAATATTTAATTTATTACAATTACTGATTTTATATACCTAATATCTGGAAACAATAATCATCTTTGTGTTATTCATAAAATAAATTATATACATTTTTCTAATGGGATTTTTATATTTTTTGTCTGTTTTTTTTGCCCTTTTGTTTTGATAGAACAGGTTAAAGTTAACAAATAATAGGCAGATGAGATAGATCAAGTAGTGGTGAAAACCATACATGGGTACAGTAAACATTTCTTTATATAGTATATAAAGACAAAATCAAAAGTACTCAAAAACGGCCAAAATAGACTCAGAGTAACGGTTAAGTCGAACAGGGTCAATGGTTTGTGTGAGCATTAGTACAGGTTTATAGTCATGTTTGTGCTATAATGTATTAGAATGTATATGTGTATTGTATATATGTGTCCCTGTTAGTGTGGACATGGCACAGCAATAAGTAAAGTGTGTATTTTATATTTTATTAACTAGACATGATTTCTGCCTTGATTAAAAAACCTTAACAGAAAATGTTTAGAAAGTTGTTTTTTTCCACAGTCCTGTTCTATTATTCAGTACAACATACTGTGTTTTGTGTGCAAAATACAGCAACTATTTTCTAACATTTACATGAACAAATCTAAAATTCATTTATTCATGATTTGAAATGACCTGACCTGTCGACTGAACAGTCTGCCATTCCAAAATGAAAAAAAATAAATAAATAAATAAAATAAATTATCTGCCTATAGTTTTAATTTTATTGTTCTTTAAAAAAAATAAAAAATAATAATAAGGATGAAGCCCACAATGCACTGGGGCTTTTCCTCCCTCTAAGGTGGATCGTTTCACCATGCATGGACAGGCTGATGTAAATTAATCTGACAGCAGGGATGCACCGTACAGGAGGCATGTGTTTATACCTGCCATTAGTCCACTGAGAGGAGCATCTGAAGGGTGCAAGGTTATCCACTGCTCACCCAGAGCCGGAGCTCCTGCCAGCGGGAATGCAGGATGTTACCAATAATCTCTCCTCATTTAATACGTAAGGAAAAAATAAATCCAATGGAAGTTTAACCCTTTAACAACGGCAATCTCTCTGACGCTGTATTTTGCATTTTACAGAATTCACATTAGTGCAACTCCTGAACCATTTATGCTATTCGCAAAATTCAAAAGGGCATCGGAAATCTGAGATCGTAAGCTTTCCAAAAATACGGAACACTTAACAGGAGCAATATGGGAGTGGATTACTAAAAAAAAAAATATTTTTAAAAATATGGATACTGAATGTTCGAGACCAAAAAACATGTTTGAGATGTACAAGTTTATTTCTGTAATCTCAAAAAGTTTCGTTATGGACATTTACAGTTCTTTCTGATAATAAATACGCTAAAAACTAGCGATGGGGATGGGACCGTCTATGTCGAGGCCCAAGATGATAAAAACAAGTCAGTTTTCATAACCATGATTTAATGTCACCCCAGTGAATATTCAACAGTTAGGCCTACACACTAGACTAGACTGGAAATGGTTTATAGGAGCTATCTGGCACACTCATGTCTACTTAACCTCTTCACTATAATTTAAAAAGCAACTACCATATGCATAATCTTCTGCCAATATTTCAAAACTGCTTCAACAGCGCTGCTCTGTCATCAGATGTTAAGCCCACTCTGATTTTGAATCAGTTAGGACCTGCAGAGCAAAGTCAAAGTTGTGCGCGGTACGTCTAGATTAGTAGGCTACTTTACATTTTTTTCAGTATTTCCGAATTTTAATAATTTTGACAATTACGCTAGACTGGAACATAATATTCGATATTTTTTAAAAACAGGGGTGTCAAACTCATTTTAATTCAGGGGCCACATTCAACTAAATTTGATCTGAGGTGGGTGAGTCTCTATGTTTTAGAGAAATAATGAATGAATAAATGATGTTTACACCTACAAACTATCCTTCCAAACAATATGAATAACACAAACTAAAAAAATAAATATAATTGTAACAATATTTGCTTCAGTTTATCATTCCCACATGTTCATTCTAACATACATACATAGATACAGTGGATCTATAAAACATTTAATAACAGGAAGAATATTGTTAAAATTTCACTTACTTTTCTTAAGACATTTCAGGTTCTTGATATTTGCTGAGATTATTTACATTTTTTGTGAAATTATATTTTGTTTTAGTGTCAATGTGTGAAAATATTTACATTCACAAAGAGAAAAATTTGGAGTTGTGAGTATTTATAGGTTTTTATGTTAATGTTTGACTGATCTGACCCACTTCAGGTTGAATTGGTCTGAATGTGGAACCTGAACTAAAATAATTGTTAATATCTTAATATCTGTTTTTACATTTCACAAATACATCCTAAGGGCCGGAGTGGACCCTTTGGTGGGCCGGATTCGGCCCCCGGGCCGCATGTTTGACACCTATGCTTTAAAACTTTCTGGTAGTCTCGGAACTTGCTCCGAAATTAGTCCTTGAAGGGTCAAGTCCAAGAAAATAGTCTCGGACAGGAGTACTACAACACTACTGTATTTTTTTTTTTTACTAAAACACACTGTTTTATGTATTTGTCGTTTATAATAATGGTAATTAAAGGCAATATATTGACATAGTTCTTCCTAAAAACAAAGGGGTAAAATAATGGGCAAAAAGGACATTTTCTCACTCTTTTATTGCAAAGAAAACCTGAAGTCACCTGGGCGGGCACCGAAGTGTTAATAGTGACTCACTTTTCTGTATGCATGTTTAGGTCTTTACACTTCAACTTTCATCACAGCATCGTACAATTTTTATCGCCCCTAAGTGAAGATGAAAAACCGAGGGAGACAAAAGTTTAAATTGCTTCGCACAATGAATTTTTGAGATGTGTAGGAGAAGAGACAGGCAGCAAAAGTGCCGATTGGCTTGGCTCGCTCAAGCAGACCATATTGTAAGCACGCCAGCACATTTACAGCATTAGTCACATCACTGCTCTTCTGTCTGCCTGACGGAGAACCTGCAGAGAAAAATGCACCAGACCCATTTCTTCCCATACCCCCTCCGTCTCCCCGGCCCGCTATGACTCTCACCCTTTTTATAATAAGGTCAGTGGGGATGCAATCATATACCAACATCCATTCAGAACCGTAAGCTCCTGTTTGAGTTGCAGGTAAATGTAAATTCCCCACAATCCCTCAAGTCACATGTACCGCCGAGTGGAACAGAGAGGAGGAGAGGTCGATAATGAGGAGGATCCAGGGAGTCTGTGGGTGGCAGGTACAGGTAGGGTTGAAAAGGTAGGAGGAATTTGATGGCTGTGTGCTTTCAGCGCAGTCATAAAATCTGTTGTTTACCTTGGCAAGTATGAGAGCCACTGTCCTCTATCAAAGGTTTCAGTGAAAACTTCTAAACAAATGTATGGAGAGGATTTTTTTTTTTTTTTTACCTCCTATTCTTAGTAGTGACTGTTGGGCAGACCGTCGGACCAATGTGTTCCAAAGCCTTTATCTTTCTTGCTGCAGGCCCCATGATTTCTTTCTGTCAGTCGTCCATTTTTAGATTCTGTTTGTTTGAAACAAAAAACGACATTCTCAATTATTTACGTGATTTCATCAGCTTTTGGCAGATGTCAGAGTGGTCCCTGTGTTCGCAGATGGTTTAGACGCAAAGATGAGTTTTTTTTGGGTTTTTTTTATATGACTAAAAAACTGTATTTCTTGCATAACATCACCACAACCTTTACAGAACAAACATGACAACATAATGAATACATAATGCTTCACATTTTCATAAAACTATGGTTACTGAAATGTCAAAACTGCAGCCAGTCACATTATTTAAGCACATTTTTTCTCCAGCTTTTGAGTTTCTCTTCCATAACAGTAACAAGCATGTGAAAGAAGTGGTACTCCATTTAGAAATACTTTCAGTAAGTGGTTTAATTGCCTTTTTCTGCTAATTTTCTGCTACTAATACAACGCAAGTTTAACACTAGTTCATTTATACAAGGATGTGAGGAGAAAAAGCCATTTACTTGTACCAAAGAGGATCACATAAAACAGTCTGATGCTAAAAAAAAAAAAAAAAAAATCTGACAAAGTTCATAGTGTCTATGTTACGATAATTTATTTAGTTTCATTCTATGTCAGAAACGTAATATGATGACTGAAAAATGTCAGGTATGTTTTGACAGAGGTGTCACAAGGTGGTGTGTGACGAGTTATGAACAGGGGCGTGTGGGCTTTCCTACTTTCATAAAGCTGGAGCGAAATCCTCCTGTGGCAAGCCGACAAAAAGGGCCGGACTCGAGCTATGAAATCTGACAGGTTGTCTCCACCCCAGTAAACATCAGTCATCTTAAACTCGTCACACACAACCTTGCGACACATCTGATGAAGTCAGAAAGAAGTCAGGTATGTTTCAACAGATTATATGTCTGATATAGAAAGAAACTAAAACCAAAATATACAAAATTGAGATAAATTATGTAGACCTTTACAGAGTAGACCTTTTACACATTTGCTGGGAATACATAATTGTCATGGGAAAGGACTTCCTGCCAAGTGTTAACACAGTGGGGACTCCTATTTTTGGGGACATTTTGTGTTTGATGCAGGTTCTTGTGTTGACATACCATCATAATCCAGTTACCCCCCATCCCCTAGACATAGATTGTACCCCCATGGGAAAAATGTCCCCCAAAATAAGAGTGCCCAACACAATGGGATAAAATTGGTAACATACACGACTGATTTGCCAAATATTACATTTACATATGTTGCAAGGTTCATTGAAGAGAACTCTGTAACCGAAAGGACCAAAATCAATAAAGGGTAAAAACTTTTCCACGATAAATTTGTCCGTAACATGAAGGTAAGTAGAGAGTGTTTACATAGACACAATTTATGTGTAATTCATGTACAGTCAACCTTACTGAAGCGTCACAGTCTGCTGTGAATGAAGCATCATGGTATCACTTTGTTCTGTTTAGGGTTGTCAAAGTTGATGTCTTCTAGGTAGCGACAGTAATGTTAGCCAAACGCTATCATCATTTAACCTTTTTTTATGAGTAACATTTGTGTCTTAGTATCACATGTACTAGACCGACAGGTTTTTGTGAGGGCTAGGGTTTGGGTTAGTTAATAGTTAACCTTTGGATGTGAAATGTCTGCTACAAACATACAGAGCACCCTTTTCAATCAAACCTTGGTCCCTCATCTGGTCCCAGATCACCTGCATACAGCTGCTTTTGAGCATAACAAGAGCAACCTGGAATGCAACAAAAACTCTTGTTCTTTGTTTGCGCCGTAGTGGCCTGATAAACGACAAAGTAGAATTCCACAACAGTGAAATACTTCTGGTGAAAAAAGGTTTATTGTGTTGGAAATACTTCTGTTCAATGTAAGTGAATGGAGATCAACACCATATTGCAAAAAATGTTTATGTTAGCCCGGATAATGCTGGTAAAAATGATTAAGTTGTAAATACGAAGGGCCTGGGTATATAATTCATAGATATCTACTTTTACTAGGAAATGCAGTTTTCATGAGAAATGGAGAAAACAAGCATGATCTTGCATTCTGGAGAATAGGATTTTAGATGCAGTCAGAAGCATCTCTATAGCAGAATGTTGACACATCTTCCCCTTATCCAACACCTTGCAGTTTCCAGGTTTGGTTAATGCACTTGGTTCCATTTGTGATTTTGCCAATATCGATCATCATCTGTTCAGTACTAATTCTCTGTGACAGCTGTAATAATTGTCTGAAAAATCATGTATTCGGGCATTGTTGCTATGGACACTAATGGAAATGGTTTTATGTTGTGATGACTTCATTTTATCAGCAACAACCTAACATGTTTCATAAAATCCTGGTGCTGAAAGTGCCCTTAACAAACCTTTTTGGGTCTGACAGACTCTAAAGTGTTAATGAAGAAAAAGGTCCGGAGACTAAAATAATGTGAAAATACCAAAATCCTGAAAGTGAGTGAAGAAAATTCACCAAGAAACTACATGTGAGACACAAGAACAGCAGCAAATTACTTGAATATTCAGTCAGTAAACTGTTATAACCAATAACATCAGAGTGGTATCCATGGTACTGACAAGAAAGGGGTGTGGCCACCAGCAAACTCATTTGCATGTTAAAACAGACACTACAAACGTTTGAGGCAATGTTCAGACAAAAGGTCTTAATGAACTTAAAGCATTAATTTTTTAATGGTGAAATCAATTTTTTTTTTTTAGTGCTCGTTTATCCGCCAAGGAGTTTATGTTTTTGCCGGCGTTTGTCTGTCTGTCTGACTGTTAGCAACATAACTCAAAAAGTTATGGACGGATTTTGATGAAATTTTCTGGATTTGTTGGCAATGGCACAAGGAAGAAATGATTAACTTTTGGGGGTGATCCGAAATAAATCCTGGATTCTGAATCACTTTGAAATTTTCATTAACATTGGGGTCAATGGGGCCAAAAAATTAGTTTCTCAGTA
>JAPSES010000019.1:14979661-14993506 GCA_029822895.1 Maxillicosta whitleyi | reverse complement strand
ACATATGTGTATATATGTATGTATGTATGTATATATATATATATATATATATACATACATACATACATATATACATATGTGTATATATGTGTGTGTGTTTGTATAAGCACACACATATGTATATACAAACAAAATAACAATAAGAATAATAATAGCTACATGGCTATTCTCTATGCTTGGTTTCACTACTGTTTTTATAGCCATTATTATTATTATTATTATTATTGCTATTTCCTTTTACTTTTTGTCTTGTAACCCATGTGTTCATTCAGTATCAATAAAGTTGTATTTAATCTAATTTAATATAAACATGTGTGAAAGCCAGTAAAATGCAAACACTTAAATATTAACCCATGTCAAAGTTTGAAACAATAAGACAAAACAGTCTCAAACAACAACAAATGTGTGAAAATGAATCATATCCAGTTCTGATCTAATCTGTTACTGACTCCTGTTGGATTAGTTCATTCAGTTCATTTAGTTTATTTAGTTTATTGTGTGACTATTGTGTCACTGTGTCTATAGTTTTGTCAAACACTCACTTTAAGTTGTTTTTAACGTAGTTCTGTCACTTATTTTTGGTTTGTTTTTAATATTTTTTTTATGTGAATGATGATGAACCAGGAACATTATATCCAAAATAAATGTGTTAAATAAATCAATTTAACTAATTCATTTTCTGCAGCTCTGGCAGTGGAAAAAAACAAGAAAAAAAAAAATATATATACATGAATGAATGAATGAATAAATAAACAAATTATTGATTGAGTGACAGATGATGCAATTTCGACAAAAATAACTAAACGTTCCCAAGATTAGCTGTAATTTAAATAATTAAAAGATCGTGATAATTTTTATAACGTAATTTAATAGGACTTAAATGTCACAAATTTAGAAGAAAACAAAATATAATATTGACGCATATTAAGATTATTATGAAGTTATTAAAAAAATCTGAAATTTGGGGTCAAAATTGTAAATAAAAAAATCCCAGACAAATTCATAAGAAAAAAAGGGAATATTTTGAGGGAAATTAGAAAGTTATATATTTGCGGTAAAATGTGCACATTTCCTGAAAATGACCCTAAAAACATGTGAATCATGTGAGGTTGAAAACACAGATAAAGTTGTGTTTTAGTTGTGTATCCTTCATGTGTTGATGCATTTGTTTATGAGTTCATGTCGTCGTATTTATTCTCCTTTATTATGTCATAAATGTTCGCGTCGGTCTCAGCCTGCGTCTGTGGCAGATCGAAGTGAAGATGGAAACGTTTCTGTCGCCGACAAAACTGAAGCCGAGTGAGAAAAAAAAAACCATATGACTCAGTTTATCGTCCGTAGACAGAAGCATAAACAATACAAACATAGATCTGACGTCAACGGAAACAAAATAAAACAAAACAAAAAAACAAACGTGTTTTAAAGTTGACTCACTTTTGTGTAGTTTTAACAATTTTTAAAAGTTTGACTTTACTGTAGTATTTTACCAGTGCAACTTGTTTAATTATTACTATAACACAGTATTTGACTAGTGCAGTATTCATATAGTACTATTTTCAGGGGTGGAGGATGTCATGAAGTTTAGTACTTCAGTAAAAGTACCAATACCCTACAAAAATATTTACTCAAGTAAAAGTAGAAGTACTACATCAAGAATCTTACTTAAGTAAAAGTACTAAGTAACTAAGTAAATAACTGCCACAAAATGTAGTGAAGTAAAACTAAAAGTTATTATTATATAGTTATAGTTATTATTTTTACTTGCGTAAAATACAAATACAAAAAAAAAAAAAACTACTTAAGTACAGTAATGAAGTAAAAATACTTTGTTACATTCCACCACTGACTATTTTCTGGTGCAGTATATTGTATATTGTATTTTCTACAGTTTTGTCTGGTTTTACTGTTGAATAATCGGTCTGCTGTTGTTCAGGTTCACTCACAGTCTGTCCTGTGTCCGTTATGTGTCTGTTATGTCCGTTATGTGTCTGTTGTGTCCGTTGTGTGTCTGTTGTGTGTCTGTTATGTCCGTTATGTGTCTGTTGTGTCTGTTGTGTGTCCGTTGTGTGTCTGTTGTGTCCGTTATGTGTCTGTTGTGTGTCTGTTATGTGTCTGTTGTGTCCATTATGTGTCTGTTGTGTGTCTGTTGTGTGTCTGTTATGTGTCTGTTATGTCCGTTATGTGTCTGTTGTGTCTGTTGTGTGTCCGTTGTGTGTCTGTTGTGTCCGTTATGTGTCTGTTGTGTCCGTTGTGTGTCTGTTGTGTGTCTGTTGTGTGTCTGTTGTGTGTATCCAGCCTCTCCAAACTCTGCTGTATCCCATCATTGATTCCTCTCTTTTCCATCTGTCTCCTCTCCCCCAGTTCTGCTTCCAATTTCGCCGCCGAGGCAGAGAGAATGTGATTTAAAGTGTGAAGAAGAAGAAGAAGAAGGAGAAGAAGAGGAAGCAGAAGAAGAAGAAGAAGAGTAAAGTCTGCATCGGTGCAGCACGTGGTCCCTGGAGTCTGGTTCTCGGTGTGGTCGGAGAACACACAGGAAGTGGGTAAAGCGTCCGGGGGGATTCTAAACTCACAGAACAAGCTGCTGCTTCCCCTGGTGCTAAACCCTGTGGATCCACAGAGAACAGAGCCGGACCAGAGGGAGATCTGGAACAGCTTCACCATGGAACCACTGCTACTGTTAAACATGAACAGAACTCCACTGACAGAAGAAACGGCTGAAGGCCAGACCACGTTCACTGCACTACACCTACCTAAGCAGGCGCCGACCCGTTTACACCCACACTAATACTCTGATCAGTATCTGACTATTATTGATCATGTAAACACTCTGATCTGATCTGCAGTAATCTGATTACAATAAATCAGATTAACACACCTGGATTTGTCCCCAGTACTCCCATGTCTTCATGAATGTTTACAGGTTAATCTGATTTATTTAGTTCTGTTACATCTGAATATGTTTTTTTTTTTTTTTTTTTTTTAAATGACAATAACATACGTACAAACTCTGAAAGCAATCCAATACTGGACTGAAGCATCTAAACAGGGGTTTATGGATTATCCTATTTCTGAAGTGCATGTAAATGCATCACATCCTCCCAGTACTTTTAATTCAAATGAGCAATAACTTGTTTTTACCTTCCATTTTATTATTATTATTATTATTATTATTAGTAGTAGTAGTAGTATTACTTTTTTCTGATCAGTACTCTGTTTTATAAATATGTATTTGTGTTTGTCTGCGCAATAACTGTTTTTATATGTTTTAGCTGTATTTATGTTTTGTTTATGTTTTTATTCATGTCTTTTTCTAACTCTGTGACTCAGGGAAACACTGTAATGTATCTGTGCAAATGGATATTCTATTCTATTCTATTCTATTCTATTTTTATAATCATGTAAACAGACTCACTTGAATAATCTGATAACTCCAGAAACTATAGATACTGATCAGACACTGATCTGAGGTTTAATGTGAATGTAAACAGGCTCAGTGTCACATTTATGTCATATTTAAGCAGCGTTCTTTAACCCTGTGGTATTGGTCTTATTCTGTCTTTCAGAGCACGTGTTGCTGCGGTGTTGGATGTCTCTACAGATGGACCACATTGTTTGCAGGATGTTCTGGATCCGTTCTCAGGTGGACTCTGCAGGTCCCGCTCCATAAGGACGGCCCTATGTCTTGTCTGGTGTAATAAATGTTAATGGGACATCACAGGGACATTATGGAGTCATGCTACAGTGAGTCTTCATTTCCAGACACATATGAGCTGAACTAAAGGCCAAGTGCCCCCCCAGCCCTGTGTGCTGACCTGTGATGGCCCATCCATTCCCATTAATTGGATCCTTTAACGAGCATCCGCTGACAATAATGTGTGAGCTTCAGAAGGGTGGGGTGGTGGTGGGGGGGCTGCTCCACTGGCCCCACATCTTCCAGGGGCCCCAAGAGGGACCCCCACAAAAGGAGGCCCCACCCCCCCATCCCCTCATCCTTCTCTGGGGAGGAGGAGCTCATTCACATGGTAAAATGTTTATCAGAGCTGCTGCTGCACACAAACATGTGTCACTACACTTTACACAGTTACACAAATGACCCCCACACACTGGTACCAACAGTCGCCTCTAATCCACACATTTAACTTCACTGAAAAGAACTAAAACACCTTCCAGCTTTTATAATGTTTGGCTCAGTGTGTTTCCTCTAATGTAATGAATCTCAGCCACTGAACCAGAGGCATTGTGGGAAATATCTGAACCAAAATAATATTTTTTTATATTAGAATGTCTGTGATGCAGACTTTAATCACAGGTGTTTTCAGGCAGGTGTGGGGGCTAAAGCTGTCATTAACAGATGTCGGTACCAGTCATTGTCTGGATTCAGTCAGATGTGACTCCGCTGCTCTTTTATAATGTCAGGTTCATTTATCTTTAGGTTTCACTGAGATGAAAAGAAGGATTTTACTATTGATTTGAAGGATGAGGTTAAGTTAACATAGTAGTAGTACTACTACTACTATTACTACCACTACTGCTACTACTACTATTACCACCACTACTGCTACTACCACCACCGCCATTACTACTACTACTACTACTACTATTACTACCACTACTAGTAGTACTACTACTGCTACTACTACTACTACTACTACTAACTAAATCCACTACTACTAGAACAACTAAAACTATTACTATCACTATCACTACAACCACCACCACTGCACTTTAAAAACTGTCAAACGTTTCTGATATTACTAAATTAGTTTGTTTTAGTTTATTATAACTTGTATAAGGCTTTAAATATGTTCATTTCTGCTGTTTTTTTTTTAATTCACATATTTTAAGATATGCTTATGAAGCCTCAAGTGGACATTTGAGAAACTGCAGCATTTAATCCGTTTTTTCTTCATTCACCTACCTGGTTTCACCATAAAGACAAAAACTAAATATACAGTAATCTCCACCTTAACCAACATGCAACACTTGTTTTCATTAACTTGCTTTTATTGTCTTTTACTTCATTTATATTTTTACATAGTGCTTTTAGTCCTGGGTGACATTTTCCATTCTTCCATTTTTTTTAAAAATGTGTTTGAAGGATAATAAAGGATTCTGATTCTGAATACGAGTCCTGGGACAGAAACAGAATCTTTACCTCATAAACTTCATCCGAGTCCATCTGGCGTTTGCCATTTTTCAGTGGTGCGTTTAAGTTCTCGTATGCAGCGGCGGCGGCGTTGGTCCAGGTCCAGGCGAGTCTCAGAGTCTGAAGGAGAGAAGTGATGGATTCAATTACTCGTCTTTTGTCCCTTTAACAAAAGACATAATTGGCTGTAATGGTGAGAGCAGCAGCTCCTCTGTCTTCGTCTCACATTCACACCACGTTTTACACACACTGAATACTTCTACTGCAGTACAGTCTGAGGTACTTCTACTGCAGTACAGTCTGAGGTACTTCTATTGCAGTACAGTGTGAAGTACTTCTACTACAGTACAGTCTGAGGTACTGTCTGTCTGTCTGTCACCTGAGCACCTATATTTTACAGTGACACAACCCACTGTTATTTAGCAACTGGAATTATTCACACACCAATTAATGAAGAATTAGTTTTGTTTCCATAATTTTATTTTTTTATGCAACAGTAAAAGTATTCATGGATTTTGGTTTTCTGAGATTTTGGGCTAAAACAATTGATAGAAAATGAAACATCATTATTTGGAGCCAGATTTTACAAAAGAAAGTTAATATTTATGATCCAATCTTAAATTTTACTTGTTGTGTTGATATTTTGTTAGTTTTATTTATTCATGTGCAGCACAAAGAAGAAGAAAATAGGATTCAGTATAACAGTATAATACAGAAGAAAACCTTCCACTTTATATATTTCAGTAGTGTTATAATAAAGTACTGGTACTTTTACCTATACTTTTAGTATTTTTAAGATACAGTTTATCCCTTTAAGAACTACCATTTTAACAGGCCACCTACATTTGTTTATGTGTTATTTTTTTTGTTTGTTTTTTACAGTACAAGTGTCAGAAAATGTATTTGATGCCAATTCTTTTGCACCTTTTTTTTCAGAAAAAAAATCACTTTCAATATATGTTCATTAATTATCATTATTACGTGTAATAAATGCTTAAAACTGTATGTTATAGTAAAAGGAAAAACAGACATGAATATTTACCATATTGATTATTAGAGGTTGACTAAGGCCGATACCTATTTAAATTTTTATTTAAAAGCACATTAACTGTAAAATACAATTGAAACACTCAGATAATTACAATTTTTATGCAGCAATATAAATGAAATTATAAACGCATGTACACATAGTACTCATTTAACATTTATTGAACTTCACGTGCTACCCACACAGGTGTCTGATCAAATATCTTATAACATTTTTATTACTGATCAAATATTAGCTTTCAAAAAAAAAAAAATTAAGGTTGATGGTTGATATTGGAAAAAAAAATCTATATATAACGGCCAGCCAGTCTAACGGGCAGGTGATATATCAGTCATGCCTCTGTTTATTATGAAACAATAGTAAATGTTCGTAACAAAAGTTTAGGAAATTATAGAAATAAACATTAAACTATTTTCCATGTGCTCAAATATTTTAGTTTGTCTAGATCATTCATGTTGTGGTTTCCTACTTTTAATTATTTCTAGTCATTTTTAGTCCGTGTCATATTAATGAACTATACAAACAGGAAAATCTGAGACAAAAACTGTGAAAAAGAACTATCAGCGCTTTCACTGTCATCATCATCATATAAAAGTAATAAAAACCTTCCGTCTCTCTCTCACTGACTGCACTCTGCTGCTCTCTGCTCCGCCCACTTCCACCCCTCCCCCTCGGCCAGTGCTCTCAATAGTGCAATAAGTAAATAAACAAACGGTTCAGGGGTTCTGCTAATTTGAATGCCTGTAAAAGTGCAAAATGAATCGCCGGTGATACACCTGTTGTAAAAGGGTTAATGTTAGAGCAGTAGAATTCTAATCAAAGGATGGATTTAATAGCGTTTTTTGTGCATATGATTCAGTTTAATGCAACAAAAAAGAACATAGGCTCCATTACTCCAGTGATCAGCTACATATTTGGGTGGATTGTGTTCCGTCAGTTGCGTTTGTGCAGCATCGTTTCGCAGCAGGACGTTTCCTAAATGAATGTGTGATTGGAATCAGTGGCTGAACTGATCCCAGTCACGGCCTTTCATTCAACCGGCGAATGTCTGGGCACCGATAGCAAACTCCTTTCATTGAGAAGCATAATGGAGCTCCTGAAACCCGTTAATTACTGAGATGGTTCGATATGGATGGGACACTATACGGATGGTAATTGAAGAGATGTGTGTAACCACCCCCGCTATTATTAATCCACATAATTTCCTCTTTCATTTCAAATTAATTGGAATAAAATGCTTGCTACATTAGCCCCATAATGAAAGGCAATAATCTACCAGAAATGCATAAGAGCAAGACCTTCACTGCAGGTTCAAATTAATTAAATTCCTTTTTAGCCATATTTCATTAAAACGCTCTCATTTGAGGGCAGCCGGTATCAGGCCCTTCGTCATTCAAGAGGCACTGATGAGAGGAAAAAAAGGTGAATTGTTGAGAGAACCCAACTGTCAGCGAATTTAGTTCCAAATTAATTATTTCAGCCTGATAACCCTTTTCATCTCTTTTGACTCACTTTATAGAAAGAGCCAATTAATTATGTCAAACATGCTCTGTGGTGGGGCTCCCCGGGGGTGGAGGTGGGGGGTGTTTACTGTACGAGGATGGGCTGATGGTGATGGGGGGAGAGGAGGGGGGGGTTCGGCTGAAGCTGCCCTTCCCTAATCTCCACACACCTGTCAGGCGTTCAGCTCGTTATCGAGGCGCTGAGGGCCCGGGCTGGTTTTGTCAGGAGTCGACTCTAACAACACACCGTCCACTGGTCGACAATTCACTCAATTAGCTCTCAGCGCTCAGACGGAGCCTTAATGAGCCCAGTCCACCACAGGCCAGGGCTGGTTTCAACAAACTTACATCCACAGGCTTGAGCTCTGGGTGCAACAGTGGGTTCACATGATAACAGTCGTGTTAAAGGAGGATGGAAAAGCAAAAAGGTTTACACAGATGAAAATGAAACTGATAAAAGTGGGTCAATGTTTACATCAGGTCTGATAATATCAAACAAGGGCTGAGGATCAATTACTGACACCTTTATCACCTTCATTTATCAAATAATCCTTTTAACTAAACTAGATGAAACCAAAAATTGCTGCTTGATACCAATATAATGTATTTTCTTCAACTTACAAATAATAAATATCTTATAATTTTCTTCTTCAGACAGACAACAACAAAATAATAAATCTACACAAAACAACTAAACTTTAGCAAGTTTGGTAAAATTAGTAAATAAGTGAATGGATTCAACCTTTATCTGTTTGATAAAATCTGAAGAAGACTGAATTTATAAAGCATTTTTCATTCAAAAGAATGTAAGTAACTACAGTGAAAAACAGAGGAAAAACCTTTAAATAAAATACTAAATGTACAAGTTAGTGTAATTATGTGAATTTGTGCATGAAAAAGCTATATGTAAATATTTTCAGAAGGTTTGATGCCTGCTCGTCTGTGTATGATCCATATGATCCAGAGGTTCAGACACTAAAACTAAATCCAGCTTCCTGTGACCCACATCTTCTGGACCAGACTGATCAGACTCATGTGTAATTCCTCTGATGTCCACTAGGGGCTCCAACTGATTCTGCAGAAAAGCCCAACGTCTTTGTGTAAATACAGGTTATTACCCATGAGTGTGTGCTGTCTGACCCTGTGATAAGTGTCCGGCTGGTCAGTGACTCTGTTTTTGATCAGGTTTCAAAGCGAACAGAAGCACCGGTGTCAACCCGGTGGCGTTTGATTGACAGCTGGACCTCAGAGCTTCAGTTTCAGTGTGAACAGTGGAACTACTTCTCTAATTTGTTACGTTCATGTCGTCACATGTCGGTGCACTCCTGAGTCAGGCAGCTAAACGCCGCTCGCACCTCAGCGCTGACGGACTGACATGTGGCGTGACACCCAAATGAGAGCGTGACAACATGGCTGCAGGGGGGCGTGGCCTGTGACACCTGGAGTCCAGATATCGATGAATCACTTGTTGAAGCCTGCGGCGTCCCAGCAGCTCTGAAGACCAGAATCCAAATGGATCCGGTTTAGAGAGAAAATGTGTAATTCTAGAGTGGAGGACGAGGCGGTCAACGCCTTCTCAACGCCGAGGCCCCTCTCACATTTTTCTACGGCTGAGTGAACTTTGTCAGTCATGAAAAAACCACAACGTCACGAAAAAGAATTACACCGACACGAGGGTGAAGAGGAAACCAAAAACGGAAAACTAAGAGAACGGCGATCTAAATACAGGTAGTCAACAGATACATATACGAGGGACAAAGGCAGATGAATGTGACACCAGTGGGACTGAACAGATCCAATAAAAACAAACCACATACGTGCACAACATGTACCGGAAGGAGAGGAGCCCACTTCACTGTTTGCAGAAAAATGTGAGTGTTTTGGGAAGAGGTGAGAGTAAAACTTCCCAAAGACCGTACCGCTCTCGGCTGATCCTCATTCCAGTTTTGTGCCGTAACGATTGGAATTCCTTGCAACAGTTCCTGAAAGTCCTCTCATTCGTGTCGCTCTCATCGTTCAAAAGCTCAGTGAGAGTTCCACTTCAGGACCACCGCACCTGTTTGTAACATTCCTATTTATTATGGGACATTGTGTTGGTTGTACACGTCATCCGTTCCGTTGTCCAGGTCATTGTTGGAAATGAGAATTACAGTCATTTTTAGTCTGTGTCATATTAATGAACTCCACAAAAAGACAAAAACTGTAAAAAAGCACTATCAGAGCTTTCACCAATGATAATCATCATCATCATCATCATCAAATAAAAGCAATAAAAACCTTCTCTGCTTCTTACATAGCATTGGAAAGCTCAGAATCTTAGCTTTCAGATGGTCTCAATAGTGCAATAAATAAATAAACAAAGAAATGGTTCAGGCATTCTGGTAATTTGAATGCCTGTAAAGTGCAAAATGTGTCACCGGTGACACACCTGTTGTAAAAGGGTTAATGTTAGAGCAGTAGAATTCTAATCAAAGGATAGATTTAATTGTGTTTTTTGTGCGTATTATTCAGTTTAATGCAACAAAAATGAACATAGGCTCCATTATGCCACTTACTGGGTTAAATAAAGGTTAAATAAATAAATCTAATCAAATTGAAAAAATGATTCATAACACATTTCTTTGATACTTAGAGAATTTCTGCTTGATCTGTATTAAAAAAAAAACACAATGTCAGGGAGAGAATAGTCATCGATCTCAATTTAAAGCAGTGAAAAGCATTAAGAGTCAAAGACCAGATGTGACTCAGACAGATGTTAATAAAATAAAATGTAAAAAAAAAAAAGTTTGAAAAGATATAAAGACCTTTCACTGATCGTGTCCAAAACTTAATCATAATGTTTGAAGAAGATGACAGATGTTTACAGACTATGAAGATTACCATGTCTGTGAATGGGTTTTTTTTTAATTAATTTTTATCAAGATCATTCCTACATTTAAAATTTGGTATCTTATGTCATTTTACACAACATGTTCTTTGAAATAGATTACCTGTTGATTTTATAAACTATTAGAGAGAAACTGACATTATGGAAAAAACTGTAAATAAAGAAAAAACTGAGGACTGGACAAGCAACGATGATGACGATTAAACTCTGAAATAATCCAGTTTGTGTTCTGATTTGTTGCATGTGTGTAAATGCAGCTACTTTCCTGTCAAAGGTATTTCTAAATTCCATTTTTTTTTTTTTTACTATTTATTTCATTATTTTGAGCAAATGAGCAAAACATTTCACAAAACAAATAACCTACATACACACAACAGTGTCTGATGATGCAAACACATTCAACAGAACACACACAGGTTCAATATTCTAAATTCATTCATTTATGCTCAAAAAGGAAGAAGAAAACTTTACTTGATGACTTGATCTGACATGTTATTTTTACGTATTTGCTGTTTTGTGCTTATTTTAAGCTTTTTTTGTTTAAGTTTTCGTGCTTCACTGTTAGGTTAGAATGACTGAAGATGTGAAATTTAAGAATTTTAATATTTTTTTTGTCTCAGTTGATATAAGATAAAATAAGATAAGACTTTATTCATCCCAACATTGGTGAAATTTGACAGTTGGCAGCAGCAAGTTCCAAAAATAAATTGCAGTCGAGATGCTCTTATGATATAAATAAACTAAACATTCACCCAAAATCTCACATTATTCTGGAATATGACACAAATATGAACTAATTTTAAATGTAAAGGTTTATATTAATGTAATAATTGTGTAACTTTACCCCCTCACTAGTGGTTTATTTAAAAGAGAAATGAAATTCCATTTATTTAATAACATTTATTAGACAATCACAAGCAAAACTCGTGATAATGTTATTTAATTTAAGTATTAAAATTACACTTATGGAAAAAAGTAAAGTCCAAGCCAAATAATACAGAAACGCTCCATGTGTATGTGCTCACAGTGACCTGCTCTGGTTTATAACAGTAATGGTGTGATAAATGTAGTCCTTGTGCTGATGCCGTTGTTACCATGGAAACGTAGTGTGGAGGTGTGGCTGGAGCAGACAAACGTTCATTTTACACTGATACAGAAACTAAAAATTCACTGAATTAAACTGAGGAAACACAAGGACTTCAAATAAATGTAAAGGACGACAAGTATTTGTTTTCTAATGAACTGACTCTAGTATTAATAAAGTTAATGCATCAGAGTAAATGAAATTAAACTTTGACCTACTTTTCCCACAATAATGACATCTATTCTGGGTCAGTAGTAATCTATAAACCCAATTTGGTATCAATTCAACTGATAGTTTTGCTGTTAAAATGTTAACAAACAACAACCTTGCCTCTCCTTCAAGGGTACTAATAATCTAGGACTATTTCTGGTGTTGGTTCTGTTTGGACCCGTTAACTTTTTCCTCCATTCATCAGATCTCAGGACATGCTTGTTGCGTCATGCTTTGGTTGACAGGTGTGATTGACAGTTTGAAGTGAGTGAGTCCAGAAAACAGCTGTACTCTAACTGTGTTTAATGTGTTCCAAAACTGTGACAGAACTTGACATGTTTATGAAAATGTTTGATGAAATTGAACATTTTAATGACGGTAAGTTATTTTTAGCAGATACATATAGATATTAGACAAGAATCTGACCACGTGGAGAACATGTGTGAAGAGATGCTGATGAAGATGATAATGAAGAAGACAAAGATGACCAAGACGATGGCAATGAAGACAAAGATGATGACAAAGACGGCAACAAAGACGGCAATAAAAGTGATGACGACGACGATGAGGATGGTGGATATAAAGAAGATGACTTCAGACACAGTACCTTCAAAACAGCTCGTGGCCTTTTTGGTGCTAAAAACCTGACTGAAGTCTGTGTATGTGTTTGAGGGTCTTCTTCACATGGCATCCCAGTGAATTGGGGGTCGATGTGTTGCGGTTGCCGTGGAACCCCCTGCTCAGAGTTTGAGGGGCAGCTGTCCTGTGGGCCTAAATGATGGAGCATGGAGGAGACGGCGCAGGTGTCTCACCTTTGTGCTGTTGTACCAAACCTCGTACGCTGCATATGAAACACAGACGCACTTCAAAGAGACAGAGGCGAGGAGCTCAGCGTGACGCTAAGATGGCGTGTGTTCGCCGGCTGTTGGAATCCACTACTCAGAGTTTCCAAACACTTTCACCTCCAGAAGACAAGCAGGGCAAGTTCCAAATAATACATCGGAATCTGAACCCACATCTATGTTCTGGTGACTCTTCCACTAATGATAAATGCAATTTTCAGTCTCATGAACATTTAAGATAAAACCTTCAGTCACAGTCATGAAAATGAGAAAATGACGACGACAATATGAGACAGAGCTGGACCACATGTCTAATGTTCCACCAGTGGGACTGTGCATTTAAAATCATGTTTGTTTGTTGTTATATATATATAAATATATTATTCACCATTCACAATGTCAGTATATAATTCAGTACAATCAGGTTGGTGCATTTTAGATCCAGGCCTCCTAAGTTTGGAAAAAGCACTAATGCATGTATTAATGTTCAATAATCATTGTCTCCATGCATTAATAGCTTATTCCAACTCTGATTGTAAACCATCTGACTAGAGGTAATTATGTGGATAATCGTGGCTCAGATGAAGCCTAATGACTCCCCCCGGGCACAGTTTGACTTAAATTATCCAAGAGGAAGGCGCTTCAAGATGAAAAGTGGAAAAGTTCTAATGCCGTTTGTTTTCACCTGAGGACGATGGTGAAAATCCACAGTAGTGATGCTGAGAGCAGCCGATACAGCACCGCCTGAGCCGCTGTTTGTGCTGGTGTTTGTGCCGTTCGTGCATGTGTGTGCATGGCAGATAGCTTTTTCGGCTGAGTAGAAGTAATTCTCCTTGATTCGTTCCCAGTCACACATCCAAATGAGTTTGGATGAGAAAGGCAGCGGGGGGCCCGATGGCCTCCTCAAAGCCAAGGCCCCATCTCTCTGCATGGAATCGCCACCCTCTCTGTTGAATGTGCGATGAATTTATGCATCGTAGATGTGGAAGTTGATATTCAAAAAGCACATGACTGTAAATTGGAGTCAAAACAAAGGGAAGGGCCTGCAGGGTAATTTTTAGATTTGTCATGCTGCAGTGTCTTCAGTTTGGTGTCTCATCACATCTGAATGAGTCTGCATCTGGGC
>JAPSES010000019.1:14946480-14979561 GCA_029822895.1 Maxillicosta whitleyi | reverse complement strand
CTGAACTAAAATGATTGTTAATATTTTAGTTTAATTTTAACATTTCATAAAGTCATCACCAGGGCCGGACTGGACCCATTGGCGGGCTGCATGTTTGACCCCCCCTGGTCTACAAAGTATGTTCCTAACAGGGATTACATCCTGTTTTTCCGACCATGTAAATGCATTCTTCCCATCTGTTTCTCAGACATTTTTCCTGCCACTCTCTCCATCTTCACAGCCTGTTCCTGGACGAGGACGCTCACAGTTTTCCAACCGCCGAGAAAATTCTGTCGATAATTCGATAACGGCTCAATTTTCTGAAATGTCTCTCTCCATCTGTTAAAACTGATGCATCAAAAACAAATAATCTGAGTTTTAATGAGATTTGGGTCTGAAATCTCATGTATGTTGTGTGTCAGAGTCACAGGAGAATAAAGCCGTTGATCATGTTTTATCACCAGTTTGTCTTTTAGGTTTTTCTTCAGTCTTTCGCATTTTTTTTGGCTCTGTCATCTTTGGCCTGGGATATGGGGAGTGTGTTTTTGTTTGTTTGTTTTTTAACTTTAGGCCACACCAGTTTAATTAGTTGCTTCTCTTATTTTTTTTATTTATTTATTTATTTATTTGAGTGACACGGCGAAGATATATATTTTTTGCAAAAAGTCTGGGATGAAGATTTGGGGATTACATGTTGCAAAGAATAACAGGATAAAATAAAAAAAATAATAATAATCATAGAAAATTTTAAAAATTAAAAAAAATTAAATTAAATTAAATAAAAAAAATTCAATAAATAAATAAATAAAAAATAATTTAAAAAAAATAAAATAATAAAATAAACCAAAAATTGGAGCGACAGGGTGAAAAAAAAAGATTAACAGGTTTATTTTATTTTCAGCTTTTCATAACAAAGATTTATGCATTGAATCCCTTTCTTTGATCTATTACTATGATTCCAAATAAAGGACATTGTTTTAACTGAATTTATGTTTTGCATTTCTTTTTTTTTTTTTTACTCTTTCTAATTGGTTCATCTCTTGCATGTGACCATAAAGAAGCTCTCTTATTGGTTCCCAGAGTATATATTGTTTTCTATGGGATTTTTTTTACTCCTGACTTATTTTTTGTTTTTGAAAATGCAAAAAATTGGAGCGGCAAATCTGAGATGCAACAAATTAAATTGGTGTGGCCTAACCCATTAAAATATGGACCATCATGAGGAAAGGCAAATTTGTAAAAACTAAAAAAAACAATCCAAATCTCTGAAAACTGTGAACAAACTTTGCAGACATTTATCCAAGGGAGATACAACAAATAATAATAATAATAATTTTTTAAAAAAAGAATTCACTAGTACTTTCAGAGAAGAAGACTGTTGAAATGTAGACATTGGTGACCTTGAGTTTGACCCTCAAAGGTCAAAGGTGATGGACCCAAATGAAAGTCTTTTTTTATCAGGGATCAATAGGAGCTATATTGGTATCAGTTATCGTTTACATGTTATAAACCATTCAAATATGGACATTTAGAAGGAAAGACACATTTTTAACATTTCAAAAACTCGTCAGAAAGGATGTTTGAAGAATTACTAACGAAGACAACAACAACGGCATGAGACACAGCGCCTTCACGATAACTCAGCCAGTGAAAGAAAAAACAAAACTCACACTTCACCACTTTTCCACTGAAGAAAACTAATAAAAGTGGTAAAGTTATGTAAAGGCTTCAGCTGCTTTGAACACTTTGTTTCCAGTGGGTTTTTTTTTTTTTTTTTTTACATAAACACCACCTGTTCAGGCTGGTCCAAATTTCCATAAATGTTGACTGTTTACAAGTGGAAAAGTGCAGAATATGAGGATGATCCTGAACACATGGTTTGGGTTTAAGCAGAAAAACATAACAAACCTGGACATATTCACATTTACAGCCACTACTGTAGAAAACATTTAACCTCTTCTTTTTTTTTAACCATTTAGTTCAGGTTCCACAGTTCCATCTCAGTAAAATATTAGCGTAATAGTTTATAAATAATGCCAACTACAAATATTTCTGATTGATTTAATGCAAAATATAACATACAATTATGAAAATGTTTACACTGATAAATTATCATTTAACAGTACAGTATGAACAACCTGAAATACAGCACAATTTTAACAATATTCTGCTTTTCATTGCATGTTTTTTTTCCTTTGTAGATGCAGTCCCTAGTCCACATACATAAATGATAAATTGTGGCCTAATATTGTTAAAATTGCACTTATTTTTCTTAAGAAATTTCTTTTTTTCCCCATGTTATTCACACCTTGTTTGCAAATGTAAAGTAAAGAAAAATTTATAGGCTCTTGCGTTATTCTTTTACTGGTCTAATCAAACTGGGCTGGATGTGGAACCTGAACTAAAATGAGTTTAACACCCTTGGACTAAAACCTGCGCTCAGTATCACCTGATCAACGGTATCTGCGGTCAAACCTTGGTTAAAGTCTGTTTAATTATGCGATCTCATATGTACAGAGACGTTTGACAAAACAAAGGTCACGCTGATACGCAACTGAGGTAAATATCGGTTTAAATGCTGATCTTAGAACCTCCTCAGAGTGATGATCTGTGCATGTGCTCCTAAATTATTCTCACCTTTTAGGACATATATACCTCTCTTGGTTTGTCTGTGCCTTTTCTTTATTACTGGACATTAACTAGATCTTAATAAACTCTGCCTGTTTATTGCTTGTGTTTATTGCAATGTGTCTTTAAACCTAACCAGAAAAGGTCAAGTCCCACTCATGTCCAAAAGTACACATATGCATGACATTTGCAAACAAAAAGCACCACAGATTGAGAACACTATATATGTGTTGCATTTACACTATTGTAATGCCACAATGAAAGGCTGATTCACTATTATTAAAAGCTGTTCATCCCTGTGTCTTAAAAATGTGAATGTTTACGAAAAGTCGTTATTCTCGTAGCATAATTATCAACCTCATATACAAATGGACAAAAGTATGTGGACACGTTGAGTTCAGGTGTTTTGTTTTCTAACAGGAGTCTGGGATACAAAACAGTAATGACTAATATTATCATATTGAATAAATATCATTACATTCAGAAGAAAAATCTTTCATTAAACTTTTAGGTAATATTGATGTTTTTATGTAAAAAAAAAAATGATGTTTTTATGTCAAATCATCATGAACAGGAACATCTTACAGCTGTAGTCTGTTTGTGGTGTGTTCAGGGTCCACTACCCCATAGTCTCTTTATGGTGCTTTTGGGGTCCACTGCTCTGTAATCTGTGATTTTTGGTGCATTCATAGTTGTATAATGTGACTGTGTATGATTGTGGTGTGTTCAGGGTCCTTTGTCTTGTAGTCTGTTTGTGGTGTGTTCGGGGGCCACTGCTCTGTTGTTGATAAACTATGTGGACCTTCATGATGATTTCACATGTAAACATCAATATTTACTTAAGGTTTAATGTGAGACTTTTCTTCCTCGGTGAGATGTGAAGAAAATAGATGATTAGTTGTGGTAGAAAATTATTATTTAGTCAGAGCATGAAAAAATATTGTAGAAATTTAGCAGTAGAACATTTAGAATCATAGTCATGGATAAAAAAAAATAAATAAATAAATGCAGAATGAGGTAAAGTAAAAACCATCTGAGGCATTTTGGAAACAAAGATAACAACTGAAACCAAACTAACCCAGGCATTACATTACATTATTACATTACATTTGGCTGACACTTTTATCTAAAGCGACTTAAAAGGTATAGGCATGTATAGTGTAAAGGGCCTTGCCCAAGGGCCCACCTGGGATTCGAACTGGCAACCTTCCGCAAAGTCAGCAGTGTAAACCACTAAGCTATCCAGTCATTGACACTTATCCTAATATAAATTTTCTTTATTTACTGTCAGTTATGTCAAAGTTCATGGATGTTTTATGCGTTTTTCTTTCCGTACAGGTGTTATAGACATATTTGATGTTATCACAGTCTGATAACCAGACCTGGCGTTGCAGCTTGGTGTGTCACAGCGACCGCAGCATCACTTCAGACTCATCTCTGTATGTACATAGGATGTAGGTGATGGAGTGGAGTCATAATAGAGAGAGTGAAGAATGCTGTGAGGGTCAGGGACTCGGTCATGGAGCTCACATTCTGGACGGTGGGTGGGCTGCACAGTCCAGCAACACAGACACTTTGGTCCTGAAAAACCTGTAGCACAGATTCTGCTGCACAGACGTCCACCTGTTCTACCAGTTTAACCATCAAACACTCATCAGAGGTACTGGTTTACATGGATCAGCATTAAAAACAGAGGAAAACTACTTAAGCTATTGTCTGTTCTCTGATGATTTATGTTCCAGTCAAAACACAAAGTGATCATATTTGTGTTTTGTACAAACTCAGACATGAAAACGTCACTGTTCATGAGTTTGTTTGTTTTTTGGGTTTTTTTAAAACTATTTTTATGTGTTGTCATTCAGGAAACAAACAATCAGCAGCAAAAATATTATTAGTTTCAGCTGTAATTTACATATTTCAAGCATTTCAACCACATAATTACATATTACAATATAAATCCACTGTAAATCTCATCACCAGTCGAATGTTTGTTCATATTAAGTCTATGTTTAAATGTGATCAGGTTTATGTTGAAATTGTATGTTGTGAGCAAAGAGAAACCGAAGCCAAATTCCTTGTTTGTGTTCACACACTTGGCCAATGAAGAACAGAATAGAATAGATGAGAAGAGAACAGAACAGAATGGATTAGAACAGAACCGAATGGAATGATTTAGAACAGAACACAACATAATAGAACAAAACAAAATAGAACACAACACAATAGAACAGAACAGAATGGAATAGAACATAACAGAACAGAATGGAATAGAACAGAACAGAACTTTATTGTCATTGCACATTTCAGAGCAACAAAATTAACTGAATAAAAACGATTCTGATTTTGAGAATTATAATTACACACAATATTTTTGAACGCTTATTTCAGTGCATTTCTTTATCTCATCTTATCTTTAACCCACTGGAGTTTGTTTTCTTTTTTTTTTTACAAGATAACAAAAAGCTGTTTCATGCAGTTATGTTGCTTTTTGCAATATTGTAGATGGTGCTTAATACGTACAGTATATTTAATATCACTGATGAGCAACATGTTTTGCCAAACAGGGTGTAACGTCAACTAATAATTAAACTTTTTATTTATGTATTTTAATTATTAGACATTAATTAATTGTGAAATATTTAATGGAATTTGGAACATTTAAGGCCCTACTGTCAATGAATATGAGGCTTTAGTCGACATTTTCAAAAACATGAAAGTGTTTTTTTCCCATATTCTTTAACTGTAGAATTGTTCTTTTATGACCCAGTTTCTGTGGTAGTTCCTTTAACATTTCTTTCCATGTTTTGCTTGTGGTTTGGTCTCAGTGTTGACTCTGCTGCAGTAACACATCTCGTCTAGACACAGCAGCGCCTCATGTTGCCTCCAGATTATCTTCACTCACTGCGGGTGTTGAAAAGTCCTCCCGCGGTCCGGTCACTACAAATAGACCTGTTCAGCTTTCACACTGTCACCTCAGCAACACAGACACACACAGCCCATAATATTCAGTGACAACACACTCAAACACTTATGTTATCACTGTATCACAGCTGTCGCATTAGAATGTGCTGTGTGTAAATAACTACAAACTGGATATTGAAATTGAATGTCAGTGCGAAGGGTAATAAAACCGGTCCAGTGTTTCGTTTGGATACTGGAACCCGATCTGTACATGTGGGAAAACGCACCTACTTCCTGCTGTTTCCTGAGACGTATGCTGCCTTCACGTGCTATGGGAATTATGGTAAATACTAGTTACGATGTCAAAACGTTGTATTTTCCTCTGGTGAACTGGGAAAAAATGTTGATACACGAGCTACTGGGATGAAAACAACCTTTGACCTTTTCAACAAGACAACAAGGGATTCATGGCAAATGATAAACAATGCTTTTATTAATGTTCTGCTGCTGTTAGCTGATGACCTGACACATTTACAGTGCACACGATTTGTAAAAAAACAACATGAATGTTTCTTTCGGCTTTTCCCATCAGGGGTCGCCACAGCGAATCGCATTCAAATGTTGATTTGTCACAGGTTTTTACGTCGGATGCCCTTCCTGACACAACCCTCTGTATTTATCTTGGGTCCGGCACAATGAGACACTGACCCCTTGTAGCTACAGTGTAAAGGACCTTACCCAAGGGACCACCTAGGTCTTGAACCAGCCATCACCAAAGCCAGTGGCGTTAACCACTAGTCTACCCAGTTGCTGGAAAAAAAACAAAATTACAACCAAAAAAAAATGTTGTAGCAGATCAACACATCTAAAAGTGTTTCGCCCAAGTAGCAGGTCACTATAAATTGTGTGTCAGCCATTTTTCATTTCACTATGACAACAAAAGCTCTTGAACACAATGCACTCATAATTTCGATTTGACAAATGGAAAGGCTCATCTTCCCAACAGCACCTGAAGGCAGCTCTCAGTCACTTTCAGAATATTGAGACTCAAATGTCTGAGTTGAAACTAGAATCCAACTTCCTTCTCTGGATTTTGTTTTCAGGTTTTAGATACACAAACTCTGTTGAGTAGCAGGTGTTGTCAGACATGTGATTTACATCTGTAATTAGCCTTCGCTGCCATGATTCAGACAGAACTACTCCTCTACACTTCTGTACATGGAAATTGGATAAGTGTCTTCCACCGTGTTTCTACAGTGTCTCAGAACAGACTTCATCTTTATTCTGTTTTATGGCTGGTGTTTCTAGTGTTAAGGTGGATTACTATCACCTATGGCTCAGTGTGGATCCATGTGAATATTCCTAGAACGATAGATTTCTGTGACCCGCCTCAGAGAGCCCAGCCCACCAGACGGACCGGGTGGACAGTTCCAGTTCCTTCACGGTGCGGGTTCGAGTTTGACCTCGCACAGAGGTGTTTTTCCCGCCTATCCTCTGTGCCATTCCCACATCAGAACGATCGCTCGTCTCAGCTCGACTCTCGCTTTCTCGTCTGGATTTTTATGTCCGCCACCAAAGACTGAATCTACGTTCCGTCTATGGTGTAGTTTTGTTCCGTCATCATGTGGATTCATGGATCACTATTCACTGTCTACTTCCACATCTGATTTTTGTAAATGGGTGGGTCGCAGAGAAAACTGTCTGACCAATCAGTGTCTGCAGTGTCGCAATGTCACGTTTTGGTGTCGGTCCCAACATTTTGGAACCTCGACTGAGGCGGTTCTAAAAAACTAGTATAGGGTCCCAGATTCCAGGTCTTTTTTCGTAATGGAAAAGAGAAAGAGTCGGGTAGAGTCGAGTAGAGTAGAGCCGGTACCATGGAGTGGAAAAGAGGACTTCCTATCAGTGATCAATAGGAACTATACTGGTATCTGTAACCATGTACATGTTTAACCATCAAACCAAACTATCAAAATATGGACCTTTATAAGTACATTTTAAATGCATCCAACCGCTATTTTCATCAGAGAAGATGTGCAAAGATAATGTTAAGAAAGATGATCACGAAGATGCCGCTGAACAGAGCATGTTGGTGAAGATGTGGTTTAATGCCAGCCGTTGTTAGTAACAGCTGTCTAATGTTGAAAATGTGAAATGTGTGGTTTTGATTTGGAATATGGTCTCATGTTCCTACAGATATTTAATGATAACATTCACCAGATTTTCTATTTAAACATCTTAAATCCAACAGTGCAACTTTACCCGTTTGCCAACAGCACCATAAGTGAAAATGGCCACAGAGTAAAACTGGTCCTTATCAAAGTTTCATTTCAGTGCCAGCTGCTCATCTCAGTGAACAGTCCTGCTCAAATAAACACTACACTTCAGCTATGAATGCAAAAAGACAACTGATTAACACTCCTCATAAATAACTTATTAATTTGCTTTCAGGCTAATTCCTTTCAATACCCTAACAATTTATAAGAAGTGTCTCTCAAATATTTATAAGCAGGGTAAGTGGGCAATTTGTGCCTGACTAATGACAGGAGCATTCTCTCTAATTACACCAGTTGAAATGGGATTAGACAGTTTTTATTTCTTAAAGGCCACTGACTGGCAGCGTCAGAAGTCGCCGTTACAAGCCGCGCTAATAAAAGTGTGTCGTTTAATTAAGGCTAACGTTTCCTCTCATAATAAAGCACCGAGTTTGAAGAGCGTGCCTGTCGTATCAAGAGATTTGTACTTACGCCCCCGCACGTAATTAATAAGACAACAATATCGTGCAGTGCCTGTGGTTGAGAATACGAACACACAAAGCTGCTAATAAACAAAATGGAAATGGGGTTCCCTGATGACCTCCGCAGGGCTCTGGAATCCACACACTTATGAATACAGGGTGTAAACGTGGACCATCCAAACCTCTGTAGATGCTCCAACATTTATTTCAGTCTCGCAGCGGTAGAATCAGGATGAGGCGACAGTATCCACCCCCGCACCCCCCCTCTATAAATCCACCGCATACAACTGAGACAGAAGGTTATTGCTGATATGGTGAGGCTTTGAGGGCCATTATCAGACAGCACAAACAATTAAGGATGTCAATAATGAGAGAATAAGAGGGCTCTTTTGTGGAGGGCCTTTTGTGGCAGGGGCCCCTCTGGCATGAAAGGACCTAGACACTCTGTTGGATCGCCCCCACCCTCGCTGCTGCGCCGATGTAGTCATTAGCTAGTGATAAGGCCAGCGACGCACTACCACATCCAATTTTACTGGAAAAAGCTGTGGGACCGAGTATGAGCTGTGGACCTCATATACAATGTTTTTAAATAAAGACAGATTTCTCATTCAGATAAAAATATATTATTTAACCTTTAGCTGCAGACGCACATACATTAGGTATAGATATGGGTTCAGCACTGGGATTACGTACTGTGAGTATTTGGTGAGATAAAAGTATAAATACTGCACTGGAAAAGTAATCCCATACAGCAGAAATAAAAAAAATACATATATATGAGTGTGTTACAGCAATACAGAGAACCAACTGTGTGTTATAAATGTACTGTTACGGTAAAAGCCCAAGTATTACACAATAAATATATATAATAATTATTATGAATAAATAAAATAATAAATATTACTTAAGAATAATATGTTATAAAAACACTGTTACAGTAACAACACCAAAATTACATTAGAAACATAATCTGTTATGGTAAAAGTACCAATACTGCATTACAATTGTACTTTGTTAAAGTACCAATATTGTCTTGTGAAATTACTCCACTAATGTAAAATACCAATACTGCCTTACTGCCAAAATATGCAGTAACAGTAAAGGTACCAGTACTGCAACATAAAAAATACCAATACTAAATTTTGAAAATACTCTTATAAAAAAACCAATGATACATTATGAAGCTACATCACTAACAGTAAGCATAACAATACAGTTCTAAAAAAAAAGGAGAGTATTGCAGGGTTTTTTTTTAAAACCAATATTCTGCTGTTATATAAAAATAGTATAAAAATGTAAGTACCTCAGACTGTACTACACTAGAAGTATTTCTTTCTCTTTTTGTAGCAAACATGTTATTGTAAAAATACTGATAACCATAGTGGCAGATTAAAGTTCAGTTGAAGTACAAATGCCTCCAAGTATCCTGTAGTGCATGTACTTCTTTGTCTTTTTGCAGTAAACATGTTATTGTACATTTACTGGTCATGGTGGTGTCAGATAAATGTGGAGGTGAGTACAAGTACTTGAACCTGCCCTGCAGCACATGTACTTGTTCATGGTGTTGTATACACTGTGACCGTCCTGACGTAGATTAATATTCATTTTTTCCCTCTGCTGATGATTGACAGCTGCATCCGCCCGGCCTTGGAGAGCAGCCAGCCGTTCTCTTGTGTTGCGGCTCTGCATGGTCGATCACGGGGGTCCCGCCCCCGGACCCTGGCAGCCGGGGCCCGACAGGGAAGCGCTCGGCCCCTGACGACACGTTTAGGAAGTAGCGCTGGCCGGTAATTGTCCTGTGCCAGCGGGGAAGACGGAGAGACACAGCGAGAGGACAAAAGGAGGAGAGGATGAGCGTAAGGGATGAGGCCTCCGAGCCTTTCATGGCCGAGGAGCCGTCTAGACATCAATGCTTCACAGGAGAACCTCTTAAATGGGACTTTGAGAAAGTCTTGTTGCCCCTCTTTAGTAGCTGTCGGGTGGGAAAGGAAGCCTGGTCTGCGTTTCAGAGGGAGGGTTGGAGGTCAGGTTCAATGATCCGAGGCAGAGCTTGACCTTGTTGATATGAGTCGATGTCAGATCTGATGTCGACAGTCAGACCCCTTCAGACCTGCTCAGATCTTTATTGGACTGATGCTGGTTGGTGACATTAAACGTGGGAAGTCGACATGTTTGATTTATCTGCTGCTGTTTGGGTCCTCCTCAATAAAAAGTACAATATACACAACCCTTGTCTTTTAATCTTACTTTGCGCATATCCCATAATGCCTTCATATACCTGTATATGATATACATATATTTATTTCACAAAACAAAAACAAAAAAACACAAAGAAAAACAAAACAAAAAAACCTACTAACCCCAGTCTGCAGTCACACCTATTGTTCTGTATATTTTCCTGTACACCTTGTATCTGTAAGTGCTATATGCTATGTTTATGTCCTCTATTGTAAGTCACTTTGGATAAAAGCGTCTGCTAAATGTAATGTAATGTAATTTCATTTGTGGTATAGAATTAGCTTTTTGTATATTTTAGTATTACTTTGCATTGTCAGTACTTTTCATTATATATTTTCAGTATAATTTTGTGATATTTTAATACAGTCTCTTTGCACTTTAAGGGATTTAGAATAGAATAGAAAGCTTTTATCATCATTATACACAGTACAATGAGATTTGAAGCCCCCTTCAAAGTGCACACAGCACCAGTATAAAAGAATAAATAGTGTACTAATAAAAAAAAAAAACTATAAAACTGCTATGCTGCTATTGGCTGCTAAACTGATTTTCCATTGTTCCTATAACAGTGACAATGAACATCTATTCTATTCTCACCTCATAACCATAACCGTATTCCACTACTACTGCTACTGTAAAAAGACTGACATGCACTTTTTATATTCCATTATAGTTTGTTCTTTACACCACTTCTTATTCTTATTTTTACTTCTTTTTTTTTTTAAATGCATGACATTTAACAAGGTAAAACAGAAACAGTATCTTAGTTCTCTGGAGGTCCTGTGCATCTAGTGAATTGACAATAAAAATCTTTGAATCTTGGATGTTTACAGCAAAATATAAACCTGAAACAGCATCAAATAAAGAGGTATTTCTATGGAAACCCCTTCTCTATTATTCTCAACTTGTGTCAAATGTTTCTGCTGTTTAATTATGTTCAGGTGGCAGAGCACTGGTTGTGTTATAATTAAGGAGGAAACAAAAATGTAAACATTAGCATCTCAGTCAGTGTGGATAAAACAGATGCAATGCACTCTTCTTCTGTTCGGTAATATTATCAAACCACATGTTATGACCTACATTTTCCTCCTTTTTGCTAATTTGTGCCACTGGGTAGTTGAAAGCAGTTCTTATTAAAGATGTAGATCTTAGTCGTAGACGTAGCAGTACATGTATCATCATGTGACAGTGGTATCAGTTCACCCACATATATAGTTTCTGTGTAATCCTGCTGACAGACCAGCAAGTGTGAATGATCATTGGTCAAAGAAAACAATGATCTCCCCCAAGGACAACCACAGACTCATTTATGGGTCAAAGAAACACAATGGAACACCGAGGACGATCCTTCAGACCACGTTCAGGTGTTCTGGGAGGCACAGCTTCACATTCTGGGATGGGTTGAATTATTGAATACTCAGACAATGTGCTACAAATACTATGTCAAAAAGCCAACAGATACATTATAGTTCTTCACATGTAGTTCTACCTGGACACTACTTTGTTATTCACAAGCAGATGGGACACCAACAGTTCACACTGTCCAGTCAACACTAAAGCAGATGAAAAAAACTAATCAGACAGAAAACAGTCATTCAGCCCCACGGTGAATACATCTACAAACAACCGTTACAAATCTACTCATCCTCAAACCCCCGTCCTCATACAGATGCAGATGATTTAAGACAATGTTGTCATTACAGTTTGGTTCAGTTCAGACAAAAAAAAACAGATTGGTTAGATTAAAAAGAGGGTTGGTGGGTAAATGAAGAGAGAGAAAGTACAAAAATGAACATTGTATAAAATAGGACACAAACCATATGTTTCTAAGAGCTCAAATGTTGTCTTATTGTTCCATGCACCATCTCTGCAGGTCCAGGTCATTATTTCCCAACATCTATGGCCTTACATTGGCTCCTATCTGGTTCCTGTGAAATCTGCTAACATTAGGACTGTAAATGATGAAAACAGACACCAAGAGCAGAATGTACTACCAGAAGAGTGAGAATCTGTTCTATAATCAAATGGAAATGAAATCTGGAGCTGAGTTTTAGGCTGTAGATGAACTTGTGTATATGAAACAGCAGGTGACATGTGGTCAGAGGTGGCTGCCGGAGACACATTCGAATGTCAGAGGTAATAAAATACACTTAAAGCTGAACGGTCACGAGGGGAAAACCACACTAAACCACAGGCCAGGGTTTTCCTTAGGTTTTATTAATATTTTGTAAGTATATAAACATTTCTTTTTTGTGTCTTTATATTTCATGTTTTATATTGTATATTTTCAGCCTGTCTTCCCTGCACCTTTTTTTTTTACCCATTACTGCTGTAAATATTGTGTCTATTTTATTTTTATTTTATCTTTTGTTAAATTTCATATTCTATTTTCTTATTTCACTTTTAGTTTTTTGTGATTTTTATGTGCTCTATTGTTATTTTTGACACATTGATGTATTTTATTTATATTATTTGTACTGACTGGAACAGCATTCTATTCTATTCTATTCTATTCTATTCTATTCTTTGTAACTTGCTGCTACCAATTTCCCTACAGTGGGCTTAATAAAGCCTTATCTTATCTTATCTTATCTTATCTGAAAGTTGGGGTGCTGAAGCATTTGGGAGTTTTGGGACAAGAAAATATACTAGCCTATATGTAACATCAGTTTGAACTGTTTTTTTTTTTTTTTTATCACATCTGTGCTCAAATGTTTAGAAAATCTAGAGCAGATTCAGAAATAATGAGCAAAACTTAAGGGGACCGGGAACCAAGAGCATCCATTAGATCTAGGAAAACTCACCATAGTTCTCACTGATGGTTTCCATAGTGATATTGGATTTATAATAGTAGGACACTTTACATACCATGGCCTTATAATAGTATATAACACTGTGAATGTAAGTCTGAACAGGGCTGATAATGAGTTCTTCTCTATGTTTCCAGTTGTTATATGATTCTATTGGTCAAAACAGACCAAAACACTCAAACATCTTAAAGAGGCAAAGAAAGATTACAAAAAAAACCCCACAACAACCTGAATACATCGTCTAAACAATATCTGTTCAGAATGAAGCCATTTACTAAAAAATATGAACCTGTGTAATTATTACATGTCTATAATAACATTCTCAGTTCAGTTAAAAATGAATATATTTATGAGACAGGGTTGATACTGTACAGATCATATGTGTGTTGCTGTTACTGATGCACTGATAGTTTAGTCTACAAAGCTGCAGGTTTACTGTCTGTGCAGCTTTTCCTGAACAGGTGCAGTGTGTGCATGTGTTGTGTAGTGCGGTGTGTTTGTTGTGTTTCAGTAGTGTGTGTCTGTGCGTAGCAGGTGGGGGGTGGGGGAAAGGGTAATGGGTCAGGGCTCTATTTTGAACGAGTACTTACTGGTTCTTTAATAAACCTCTGACCCCACAGTGGGGTCGTATATCCTTCGCCACCCACAGTGACTGAATCTGTACCGTTTACCCTTCACACACCTCAGAATACCGCCATTACACTGCCTCGCGACGTTTCATTTATCCTCCGTCTAATCCAATTATTCATATTTTTAGAGCATTTATTCCCCGGTGGAATCCCACAGGGCTCAGTCTTTGCCTCATTATTATTCTGTACACAATTACTGACTGTGATGTCTTTTTAAGTGCTTTTATGTTGCATTTTAACACTGATGTTTCTGCTCTGTAAAGCTCGCTTAATAAATTATTACTAAATATCATAATCAAATTATTTAACAAGTTAGTTTGTGAATCTGTCTCTAAGAGAGGATTTTATGTAATTAGGAACCAAAATTTCACACATAATGAGATGTTAAAATGTTTTTATGATTCAGTTTATTCACCAGTAACAGATGTATAATTATGTAAGACATAAAGGAGATGCCCATTAAATAACATTATAAATACACAATATACATAATTATACATCCAGTAATAAATCACAAGCCACCTAAAACTATACCTAAAAGCTAAACCGAGTCACGTAACCAAGATGTTCACTGAACCAACCTAAACATTTGTTTACTATGTAACATGAAGAAGCAATGTATTGAAGTAAGTAATAAGTATTTCACTATTTATATTCATTACAGTTTTCAGGAATCTGCACTTCACTAGTATTAGATTTTAACATAAATGTCTGTAAATTATACTTTATTTTTCTATTTTGTACTATTGCATATCAATGCAACATGAAGTTGTGACTGATTTTACCCTTCAATCAGATGCAGCAAAACACATGTAAATGAGAAAAATGACATCAGTCAAGATGAAAATGATTTGAAAACAAGAAAAGAAAGGAAAAACGCATACAAGGTGTAATGTGACATAAAAGAAGCAAAGACAAAGATATAACAGAAATAAAAAGCTAAAAACATGCAGCAGGATGTAAAGGTTATAAAACCACAACATTTAAATGATGCAAAAGTTAAAAAAAAAAAAAAGATTCGTGTTATGTAGGTTGTTACTAAATGTGACTAGATCACAGAGAAAACATGTCACAGTGTTTTTAGACCTGCTGCTGACACTGAAAACTGAAGAGAGAAGATAAAGTGAATTATTTTCTAATAAATGCTGTTTTTTATTTTATGCGAGGGTTTGCACACTAACAGCTGCTACCAGGACTTATACTTTAATGACATTTCAGGTTTTCTTTCTCATTTTTACTGCAGTAAAGAATCAGTTCTTATTCCTCGACCACAGTATTTCTATTTCTACTGGAGGAAACTGGACTTTTTCACCTTCTGTAAATGTTTTGTATCACTAAGTGGCTCTCAGTAGGTTTTTCCGTTTTGTTCTGAACGTGTCAGACCTCAGCAGGTTATGACCCTCCAGTGTTGTCCAGTGCTGATGTAGTTCTGCGTCCATGTTCTTCTGTCCTGATGCCACAGCGTTGGCGTCTCTGGCGAGGACTGGGTGGATGTGGGGGGATGGGAACCGGCAGCAGACGGACACCCCTCCTCATTTGAATGTGAAAGTATTCGGTGGGTCTCAGTGGTGCAGTGTGTTTTCAATCTGTCCTCCTCTGCTCTGTGACCCCTCAGATGAAGGCCGGGGTCAGGGTTTAAACTGGGACAACGCCCCCTATCACTCCTGGTGTCACATCGCTCCTGAGCCAGGAGGCCGACAGCACCCTTTACAATAATCTAATTAGGTATCAATGAGCTCCGAGCCCTGGATGTAATTGGCTTTTTATGGGCGGCTGAGAGCGGGAGGTGGGGGTGTGGAGGGCGTACAGCTGGTGGCAGTAAATGAGACACCATACATCCTCATAAATGTTTAGCATGTGCCACAGACTCCCTCTGATACTGTGAATAACAGCTGGTTGAAAGTCTAAAACAGGGGTGTCAAACATACGGCTCGTGGGGCAAAACCGGCCCACCAAGGGGTCCAATCCGGCCCGTGGGATGAATTTGCAAATTACAAAAATTACACTGAAGATATTATTAACCCTTTAGCTGCTGACGTGTCTGGTGTTTCAACTGTTTGCTCCATAGGAAACATTTCAAAACGTGCTTTACCCAGACATCTGAGCATGCTCAGTGCGCTCCCCTGTTGCCTGTGTAATGGGGGGAATCAAACACAGAACAGTGAATCAGACCGCCTCACCACCAAAAAAAAAAAAACATTAAAAAGATGGGAACATCTTGATTACATCAAGATGAAAATGATGCGAAAGAAAGTGATGAAAAGCAGAAATGACATAATACAGAAGATGAAAACAAGATAAAAGAGGAAACAAGATGAAAATGGAAAATGACAAGATATGTAACAAGACAAAAGCATAAAAGACACAGTGCATCTAAAATCAGGTAAAACAATCTAATAACAATATGTAACCTGATGTAGGATGAAAATGACGTAAAAGACTAAAACTATGTATGATGTCTAGAGGGTAATGATGCTGCTTTGGTTTGGGGCCTTTGATACAATATGGAGGTGTCCTGAACAAATACATGTAGAACATGTGAAGAACATGAACACTGGGGAAGCAGAGTAGTGCCACGCCGCTGCTAAATTCTCAGCGCACACTTCATTCTGAGGCTGGGACAGCGATAATGGGGAGAGACGTTTGAAACATGTTAAGTACCCCCCCCCCCTCCACACACACACACACACACAGGTATCCTTCCCTGTACTGAAAACTTATCAAAAATGTATCAAACCTGTACCAAAAAAGTATAGAACCAAAGACCCCTGTGCCGTTACACCCCTAATGATATCACAGTTATTACAGGGAATTGTTAATAGATGGTAGTTTTTGAAGTAAACATGCCATGTTTCACATCTTTTTTGTTTGGATAGTTTGTAATTTCATGATTTAATGTTATTAGTTTGCACTAAAACAAAGGATATTTTGTATTTGTCATTATTTCAGACCATTACATTATTATTTTACTGGTCTGACCCAGCAAAGATCAAATTGTGTTGAATGTGGAACCTGAAAGAAAATGAGTTTAACCCTTCAGGTTGTTCCTGTTAGTCAGATTTTTAAGGAAACCTTATAGATGTAAACATTTTTATCATGCAATTTTACTTTTTTTTTACTGTTATTATTTTACTGGTCCACTTCAGATCATATTGGTCTGAATATGGAACCTGAACTAAAATGAGTTGACACCCATGCATTAAACTACAGTCACAACACAGGTGAAACAATAAGAGGTCAACTGAGGTCAACTTAAGATCACCTGAAACGACTTATTTACAGAAAAGAATATTGACTTTAACACTTCCTTGGTCACCTGACTTGTATTTTCATGAGTTATTGTTTGACAAATGCACCAATAAGATATTTCCATGTCTCCCATACCACATGTTAGGTGAATATAAAGATTTGGTTCTTTATCATAGTGTTCTAAAAGTTGACATGTAACGTCTCTGAACCAAACCATCATATTCAACTATTTGTGCAGCTTTTCATACATCGAGGTGTTTTGTTGCCGTTTCCAACTAATGTCATTCATGGTTGTTCCTAAAATGCTAAAATGCTGTTAATGCTACAGCCTTCTTGTGGATCCAGACATCCTTTTACACTTAATCTGTTTCCATTACACGTATTTGCATTTTCTTGTTAAAACATCAACTGTTTCCATCTGTGTAACATGTATAACCCATGTGAGTTCAAATAAGCGTTGATGTTATAATGATGATAAATAAAATACATCAAATCTACAGTAATAAAAGCAAAGATCCAGGGTTTATAGATAAAAAAAAAAACTTTTCCAATATCTAAAACTTTAGTTGATCCACAATAAACATCTCAAAGTTGTGTTTTTAAAGTTTTTGGACATTGTTAGACATCTGCTTTATACACATACATTACCAAAATATTCTTTTAAATTACTTAATTAATTATTGAAAATACATTTACTGTGACAAAACGTGCATTTCTTTTCTTTGGGTTTCCTGAGTACATATATATATCCTAATCCAAAAAGTACCTCTACTAAAATATCTTTATTGAGTCTTAAAAGAGCTCCTTTTCCAGTTACTGAGCTCTTGTGAATTTTACACTAAGTCCCATCTTTTCTGGAGTTGGGATTGTAAAACGTTATGTGGAAAGACCCCCAGACTCCCACATTAGACTCCGACCCAAGCACTGGAGTCTTTAACAAAGACAGAGAAAATATTGGAAAATGGAGAAAAACCAGAGAAAAATGTAGGAGTAAAAATTATTGGAAAAATACACACTCATGTGGAGTACAGATACCCGAAAGCTCAACTTCAAAACAGTAACCTCAGTACTATACATGTGCTTATTCTAACTCATGGGTGTCAAACATGTGGCCCGTGTACCAAAGCCGGGCCGCCAAAAGTTCCGATCTGGTCAGGATGAATTTTTGAAGTGGAAAAATTAAAATTACGATTATTAAGTCAATGGTGTCAAACCCATTTTAGTTCATGTTTCACATTCCAAGTTATAAAAATATTTTTAGAATAATAATGTCAAAATAACCTATAAATATTGCCTCCAAATTTTCTTTTTGGTTTAATGTGAAAAAAAATTACATTATGTCTATAAATAATGACAACTCCAAAATCTTTCTCTTTTAGTGCAAAAAAAATTCAATTATGAAAATATTTACATTAACAAACTTTATTTTAACAATAAATTATGAATAACCTGAATAAATATGAACAATGTGAAAATTTAATGCAATTTTCATAATATTCCACCTTTTACTAAATGTTTTGTGCCTTTGTAGATCTGATCTGTAAGCATAAATATGATAAACTGACGTATAATGTTAAACTTCCACTTATATTTCTTAAGAAATTTCTTTTTTTTTTCTTCAGGTAATTCATATCTTTTTTGTTGAGATAGATTGTAAATGTATATTTTTTCATGAAACAAAGATGAACATTTGTATCTGTCATCATTTATAGGCTATTATGTTATCATTTTCCTGGTCTGATCCACTGAGGATCAAACTGAGTTGAATCTGGAACTTGAAAGAAAATGAGTTTGACATCCATGTTCTAACCCGTGTATTTAGTCCCGTTCCACCACTGTTTTCTTGTACAAGTGTAAGGATGTGAAGTGTCCTCAGTCTTTAATTAGCTCTGGCTCAGACAGGTCAATATCCCCTGTTTTACGTCCACTTCTTCCTCACTATCGTCTCTCGTCCAAAGCTCTGCCGGTCGGTCGGTCGGTCGGGTTCCCCCCCTGAGCCTCGGCCTCGTGGCCACGGCACCGACTCGCTACATTAGCTCAACGCCAAAGAGCACGGGTGCGCTAATGAGACACGGGCAAGGGCTCTGCAGCTCGTTCATCATCCTGCTCCCTCCAATCCCAACGCCCTTTTATCAGGCCCTGGCCGGGCCCCGTGTCATCTCCTTCGACATTAATCAGCTGTCCGGCCAGGCGGGGGCCCCGATAATGCCCTATTAGCCGCCGAGCTCTGGAATCATTACAGGCCAATGAAAAGGCCAAGGATTACACTCCCACCACGTCCACAGGCTGTGTTAGAGAGCAGAGAGAAGAGGCGGAAATGAAGCAGCGGCCGTTAAGGCTTAGTCTGAGGAAGGGGTTTGTTTGGACTGTTTATCCTCAGCTCCATCCTCTGTGTGATAAATACGTTTCTGGAACCTCTCAGATGATTTTCAGCTAAGATCAAATTTAGGGAAGAAGATATCGTCTGGACGCGGGCTTCGTTCACATATCTACAGGTATACGGGAGTTAACCCTTTAGCCCCTGACGTCTCTGTGAATGTATGAGTTATTTTTAAATATTCATAGAAATTCAAGTGTTTACTCAGTAATTAAAATTTCAAAACCCACTGAGAGAATAGACCTTGTTCCTTCCATAGACATCTGAGCATGCTCAGTGCACCCCCCTGCTGCCTGTCTAATGAGGGGCAAAACACAAAGCAGTGACTGAGAGACATACTATAAAAATAGACGGTTTGGGATTTTTCTCTTTTTTCCCCATTTGTTTTTCTTGTGGGGTTTTTTTTTTTTGGTCTTGTTTTGTCTCTGGCATTTCAGAATTGGCTTTTTTCCATTTTTCAGATTGGAAATTGTTCTAAACATAAAAAAAACAGAAAAAAAAACCTAGTGACACAGTGTACACAAATAAAACAAACTCCATTTATCCTAGGTTAATATATAATAAAGGCACGTTTTCCAGATCAGGAGAACCTGTTAGTGTCGTCTGGCTTACGTCCTATACAGGTTTTAGGTCGACGTGAACACATAAAGCGAGCTCAAGTCCATATTCCTATCTGACCTGCAAAGCTCAGAACTGAGCTAACCTGTATGAAATTAAAAGAAACCCAAGATTCACATCCTTGGAGCCTAAAGAAATCAGATAAATGAATATATGAATATCTATATGAATATAGAATGCTTCCTACAGAAACAGGTGCATTTATGAAGACATTTCCCAACTACTGAGCAGGTTGAACCAGGCTGCAATAATAACATAAAGCAACACACCTATAGGCAACTAATTATAACATAAAAAAACACTTATAGTGACTCATCCTAAAGCGAAAGATCATTTCTCTTTCTTAAGGAGCTGGACCAGATCTAAGTGTCTAGGATCACAGCTACGTTAAAGTTAGATGGAGGCAGAAAACGAAACAGAAACAGTGGGTGAGTAAATCTGCTGATGCTAATGTTAAAATGGCCTGTCGTGACAATATCATCATATCATGATTTACCATCGGATTAAAAGACTTGTGTGCAGGTTTCAGGACAGGACAGAGATTGGAGTAGAACAAGAATACATTAAAAATACCCGATATAAATACAAATACCAGATCAGATCGTTTACTATTCAGATAAAGATCACGTTTTAACACCAGGGATAAATGGAGTTAAAACACAGTCCCTTATGATGGATTTGTTTTCAGTTTTCAGTGGCTTAAAACTGTACTTGGGTGTTGACAAATTGCTGAACCTTACATCTCATATCTTTGTACATGCAGACTGACTTCAATTCTTCTGCAGTATGATAACTTGTGATTTACAGCTTACGAAGACTGATGTGCAGCACCTCAGGGAATCCTGAAGCAGCCACAGTTTAACGTGTACCGTGTTATTTCCATGTCCACTCAGACTCCTCCCACCCTGCTCTCAGCCCTTCACAATAACTCATTTATTATCCCCACAGTGATCAATGATTATGAATGTCATCAAAGAGGGGTCCGCAGAGCTCCAGAACCCCTCGGTAGTAATTCGTCTATATGGATCATAATCGTAATTATGAGATATGCTTTCACTTCCCTTTCTGATTATCTGTCTGCATGCACGAGCGAGCTGGCATTAGAGGTAGCAAAACATCCATCATGTGCAGACACAGGCAGATTAGTAGGGCCAGCCTGGTGATAGATGGCCGGTGAAGGGGTAATGATTAGCTCCTTTAGTGTCCGTGGAGTGGGCTGCTAGAGTCACACACTGCCCTCCACCAGCCACGCAAAGTGGAGCAGATGAGCAGCCATTTGTATTCATTAGAGCATGGAGTTAGCTCGTAAAAAGCTACTCCTCTCTCCCTCTCCCTCTGCATCTTGCACTGAAAACCTGCACGGCCTCAGCAAGAAAGAAATCAATTGTGAATCAAAACATTTGTACAAGGTGACACAGGACATGGAGCGACAAAACATGCCCAGGTGAGTGTTCTCTGCAGACGCGTCAGGAGTGTTTGAGTGTAGGTGAGGTGAGTCTATGAATCTATGAATGCAGCCGACACATCTGATAGCATCTAAACTCCTCACAGCCTGCAGGGGAGTCCACACCACCACCATCAATCAGAATCACTAACCACTCACAATCTGCTCCTAACTCCAACCGAGGCACTTTAATTGTTTAAACCTAAAAACACAAAGGAGGCAGGATGTGGACTCAAGTTGGATTTTGTGAATCCATCATTCACCAGATAAACCCCATGACTACTGGAGAAAAGACAAAGAATAGAACCAATGGCCCTGTAGTCCTCCAACATGTTCTATCAAGAATCCATCCCCAGTTGAATTTGTGAGGTTCTCAGGTTCTGCCTCTATCTTCAAGTTCTGCGGTCTGGATGCAGGAACTTTCACTGGAGGAGAACTCAACTAATTCAATCAAAGTCCAAAAGTGACTTCCTACCAGTGTTCAATAACAAATATCTCTAACCATTTCCATGTTATAAATCATTAAAATATAGACCATTATAAGTAAAGACACATTTGAAAACTTTGTCAAATATGCAAAAGTCAAAATTTCTCAAAAGTCAGAACAACTGTTGCAGGAAAGTGAAGACATTGGTGACCTTGAGTTTGAACCTTTAAGGTCACTTCAAATCAAAGGTAATGGACCCACGTGAAAGCCCATATATGAAACTATCAGTGATCAATAGTAACAATATTGATATCTCTAACCATTTACATGTTATGAACCATCAAAATATAAAAACTAAACAGTGAACACTTTATACTCATTGTCCCCAGAAAGATACATATAACATCTGAAATGAATCTGACCAGTAGTTTCATCAGAGAAGATATTTGAAGAAAGTGCTGATGAAGATGACGAAGATGACAATGTCAGAAAAAGCCCCTTCACAACAGCTCATGGCCTATTGGCTGGTGATTTTGGCTGGTGAATTTGCATACATTTAGATTTTCACATTATGAACATTGCTTTAAACCATTATAATTTTTTAAAATTATTTTCTAAAAATGGGATGTGTACAGTATATATGGTACAAGTAGATTCCTTCATTTCATCTTAAAACAAAATGTGTTTACTCAGCATCAGGACACTGCAAACACTCTGTGCAGTCTCAGCCCATAGTGAATACATACTGAGGCAAAGACCCCAGCTCTAAACTGCAGCCAATGATGAAGTATCTTCAGGTTGTAGTAACAGAAGGTCACTAGCTGCTGCTCTGAAGAGCCTCGCTCCCATAGACTTCCACTAAAGTTCTCTCTATGAAGTCATTCTGGCGTCACTTCCTTAATTCCAATCCTCTAATAAGTGATCTGATCCATCCTTAAGTTTTTCCTCCATTATTCACACCTCAGGGCAAACAGAAGCTCTGATATCTGCTAAGTCGGACTTTCAGAGTTTTGGTTTAGCTCCGCTGTATCTGTGGTCAACAGGTTCCACTAACAAAGTACAAACACGATATTCAGTGCTCGATGCGATTCATTGTTTTACAGAGTCAGCAGATTCTTAACATTAGCTCATCTGTAGCTCTGCCCCTTTTGTCCATATATAGTCACTTGTAGCTCTAAGAAGTCAGGACAGTTCAGAAAGTTCCTCCATCCATTGATTAGATAAAAATGGTTTTGTCTGATTAATTCATACTCGACACACTTGCACAAGTGCTATGAACTGTCTTTTCCCATTGATTACAGACCGACTGATTAATAGGCACAGATGCTATTTTATAAATAAAATTAGCATAAGATTCTGTTGGGTGTGTTCTGTTGCATTCTGTAAATTGGCAAAGAGTCTGGTTTTCCACCAGCTCTATATGTAAAGTGTCATGAGATAAATTTTGTCATGATTTGGCGCCATATGATAAAATCTGATTGATTTGATTTGATTGATTGATATTCAGGGTCTAAAATGGAAAAGGGGGCTTTGAAAAGAAAAGTTCCCACAGACACTTTTAGTGTGATGTTATTAACGCCACACTAAAACTGTCTGGTGTTAAGTGAACCAGTTTTATGAATTTAAATGTTTATTTGTTTGACTAAAATATTCAACAGTTTTGTGGTTTCTAATAATGTAACAGATAATTTCAGACATTACATAGTGTGTTTTGGGTCTTCAATGAATAATTGCTAATCAAAAAAACCAAGATCAGTTGAGTCATGCACAATATGTAGACCTCTCACTCTGGCATTGAACAGATAAAAGTTGTGTTGGGCCATTAATACAATTTAAAACTACTCTGTTACCACCGACGGCCTCCTTCAACTTCGTATCAGTAGAATCCTGTTTATTTTCTTAATACTTTGTATGAGTCAGTCAAACAGTGGAGTTTCATCTCACCTTCACATACTGAGTATTAACATGACATATTTTCCTCCTCTGTGTGCTGTTTGTGTTATTTCAGTCTCATTTGTTGGGGTGAGACGAGACAATGTGTCTCCAATTAAAACCGCTGTGTTGACATGACGGAGGTTCGATGACACACGTGATGTTCTAATTAGTCCAGCGGGGTCTTTTACAACATGTTGGTTCCATACAGTTACCTCTGACGGCAGACGAGCCACAACAACACACAGCGTTTAAAGGAACACTCCAACGTTTGAATTATTATCAGTGTATGTATGTGTACATATGCTCTGTGCACTAAGGCTGAACAGAAAGGCATTTTCTTTACATAATAATGTCAACTTCATATTGTCACTTTCAGTGTTTCTCATTATCATCATCTAGAAAAGTATGTTTTTCCTTTAGATTTCCAACATTTTAAAACAAATACATATGCAAACAGCTTCATTTTTCTTTTGCATCTTTATGCATTTTTACAACATCACAACTAATTTCAAGCTAAATTGAAATAACACCTAAAACAGATGTTGTAAAGGATACAACTTCACAACATTTACTGCATGTGCAACAAGACAAATAGAACATAAAAAAAATGCAACAAGATGAAAATGTGGCAAAAGTTATAAATATATGTAAATGTATAAAACACAAAAGGGAAAACATTGTAAATGATAGACAAAAAACAAAAGAAAGTAAATATTTTCAGTGTATTGTTTTTGATTTATAGATGTTCTATGGTGTATATGTTAGAGTAGTTTGAGAATTTTCTTAGGTTCAGATTGCTTTGTACAAACCACTGTTAGAAATGTCAAGTTTATCACTTTATTTAAGTATTTGTGCTTGTACTTGAAGCACAGAGTTCTACCACCTGATTATCTCTCTTCACATCACCTGTATTTCTCCTGGTTACTGATGTCTGACAGATAAATCTGGAGCAGAAAACCTGTGATGTCTGATTATTTGCAGCATAAATATAAAAGTGACAACGTGCTGAACACTGCCATCTCTCTCCATCTTTTTCTCCTTCATGAAGTTGGAGACGTGAGCATGAGGACGTCTGTTTAGCCTCAACAGGCAGAAAATAAAAGCGGCCTGAGGTTATTGTCGCAGCCTGACGACAGTGTCAGTGTAAATCAGATAAGTCGCTCAGTGCTACATGAAGAAGGAAGGCTGTAATGAATCAGAGGCAGCAGAGAGCCTCTTTAAATAAATACTGAGTTCATGGTGCAGATAAAAACAGATCAGAGGAGGAGCGGACTGATGCAGCTGAATGGACAGCCGTCTCTTACATATATTATACCAGCAGCGGTATTATAATCCAATAAATTATGCTGGCAGTCATGGCTATTATTCCATCACTCCTGTCTCCGTGTTGAGTGGGTGTGTCTAATTGTGAAGCGTTGTCATAAAGCGGGGTCATCATGCGTACTTAGCATCACGTCATCACCCGAGCAGAAGCCGGTGCACTGATAGAATCAGCGTCCTGACACAGCTGATGTTCTCAGGGTGATTTATAGGAAGCAGAGGATGTGGTGTCGCCTGAACGCAGACAGCAACAGGCGTCTGCTGCCGTCTGGACGGAAAAACAGGGAGGCTGTCCACTGTGTTCTTTAATATCCTCCTCAATCTGATAAGGACTCAGGTGTGTCCTCAGGACAAAACCCAACATACGGGAGATTATTCACACCACACACTTGTTCTTCTGCTGTGAAGGACCTGATTCTGCTGATGGGGATCTTCACTCGCTGATCAACCCTGTCCTACAGAAATTACACCCCTGAGCCCTGCAAATATGATGGATTATCTTGATTCTTAAAGATAAATAGGGAATTATTTTCACTTGTGTGTGAAGTAGGTCTGCACAGCTTATCAAATCATGAACAGTTGGATTTAAAGGTCCAGATTCAGTAGAATTTAACTCAGTAGAACTTAATTGCATAAACCAGTGTTTCTCAGTTGAGAACCACAGGCATAAACGAAGGGGGAAAAAAATTTAGTGGATTTAGTGACAGTCGCAGAGAGAGTCAATGTGTAAAACATGTCAAATGAGTCACTACTTTTCCTTTGTTTTCATTGCTGTCTTTACTCTCACCTGCAGTCATGAGTTGTGAGTAGTGACCCTCCCTTAGATACAAGCTGAGGAGTTCCACAGGCTAACCCTGGTTGGACTGTTGCATAAACAAGGCCTCTCACAATGTGCCATCACAGGTTGAATGCAGTAAGACAGTCATTTTGAATCCACTGTCTGGAACAGATGTCCATTTTTGTAAACTTCCCTTACCGTCCATCTCCAAATGTTCTCAGTTGGATTTAGATCAGGGGACCATGCAGGACGGTTAGTGTGAACTGCAGCGTTGTCTTGTTTTTAAGCCCAGTCTTTACCACATAGACCAGGGCCCTCAGGTATGACAGATGCCCCCTGCAACATCTACACATTTCCAGCTGCTGTTTGATGCCCCTGCCTAACCTGAAGCGCCAATGTCCCACTGAAGGAAAAAGCCCCCTCCACTGTGCCACGTAGAAAACATCTCCAGTGGGAGACAAGGCCTTCAAGGTTGTTGTTTTTAAAGCCTTTCTCCACCCCTTGACTTTTTTGTACAATAATTTTATTATATTATTATATTTATTATATTTTAAGAAATTTACACTGACTGTCTCACTGCGTCCAACCTCAGCAGTGGTGGTGCATTGCCAGAGGCCTGGCTTATGCAGTTCAACAAACCAACCACGTTCAAAGAGAGAAAGCTTTTTTGCGTAAAATACCTGACAGAAAATCACACTGAATGTACATTTTTGCACAGAGTTTGTCTTTTAAAGGCTGTGGTCTTACATTTTTCACCAGCTGGTGAGCAGCCAGTTTCAGTTTAATTGTTGTTTTCAATAAAATGCAAACTCAGATTTTTTTTGTCTCACTGCCATTTCTTCTTTTTGCATTTTGAAACTCTACGTAGAACCTTCTTAAGATCCAACAATGCAAAAACATAAATTCATTACATTTTTCAATTGGTCTTAAAATTTGGATCAGGTGAGTTTGACATAATTTACAGTTTATATAAACATACAATGACAACATTTTTACATTATATATCATTAGTTCTGATTCTATGGTCCTAACTAACACTAACAATAAGAGTCCACCATGTATCCACCTCTTTAGGAGACGCCCCTTGACACTGAACTAAAACCTGCTCAGGTGTCCCACCAGGAGACTCCTGAGCTGTAAATGTGTGCCTCTCTCACCTAACTAATGACTAATTATCATCAGGAAGCCTCGTCAGGATGGAGGAGGGGGAGAGGACGTTCGACGGAGCGTTCAGACAGAGAGAGGAGGCAGACGGTGGGTGTCCGTCTCCTCCCTGGGCGTGAACGAGGCGACGCCCGCCTCGCTGCTCCCTGCCGGTGCTTCGGGGCTGCGTCAGGAGCCTAAACCCCCTCCTCTATGCTTTCTGTGTTGGCCTGTATGATTTGCATCACTTCCCGTATACATCTGTCACTAGTGAGTGTGAATCACTGGATGTTTGAGCCACCGATGCTTAGCTGCAGTAGATTTTCCTCACGGCGAAGGCGAACACCATCAGTCAAAAAGGAAGAAAATGTCGTTGTAGTATAAAGCCTCAGAATGCAATGGTATTTTGTGTCGATGACTAGAAAATTATAGCTGAAGTTGCTGTGATACCACACAGATTAATCATTACATTCTGTGTTTCCACTGTTAGACTTTTTCAGTAACTGCCAGTAGTCAAGACAATATTTGCAGGGATTTCTTTCACTCTGCTGCTAATGTGTGCAGCTCTACCTATGAACAGGTTTGTGTCATCCTGCACTTACACAATCTGCCAAGAGTCGGAACAACAAACACCTGGATGATTAGTTTAATTGTAGCTCCTGATGACACAGATGCTGCTTTAGGATATTTATACTTTCAGTCATTATTATTAGTAGTAATAAAGTCTAATACCACATCAAACTATTTAACTGTAAATCAGCCGTTGAAGCAGGTGTTTGTGTTAATCAAAAGACAGACATTAAAGAACACATCAGTCACTGTTATAATTGATTGAATGATACTGTCAGAATGATTTGGATTATTATCATTATTCATGTTGATACTACTGTTTCATTCCAACTAGAATGTCTGAGTTCTGCTCAAAGCTAGACTAGTCGTTCACATTTTTATACAGTTCCTCATATTGATCTCGTTTCCAATTTTATCCTTTGTCCCACATGAGACAATGCCCTGAAATAAACAAATTGAAATAGATTAAACTAAGGTTTCCATCAATATGTGGCACAAATATCCACATACTCAGGAACAAAGGTGCATGTTTCCATTTACTAGAGCTGTGTGAATAATGGTGTCAAGTTTGTGAAGGTACATTTTGTAGATTTAGTGCTTGTTTCATTGACTTTTATTAAATTGATTTTGTTTTCAGAAAAACGCCAAGTAGAAACAAGTAGATATAGAGTGTAGATGTAGAGTGTACATTTTGGTCAATAAAATATGGATAACACACTGGATCGCATGCTGGATCAACAGAACCACCACACAGGCACAACAGAAGAACCAGAACATGGTCAGTCTGGTTCTCACAGAGGTCCCATTCTGGCGGTCCCTGGTCAAACCCGGCCCACTGACGTCCCCCCCCCCCAACCGTTCTGCACATCAGATGGACTGGAGTTCAGCAAATACGGACGCCAGTGAGTTGCAATAATCCATCAGTGCAGTCCAGTGTAAAAGTCTCTGGTCCACGTTGAAGTCAATCCAAGAAAAATGAGGGCCATTCTATTTTTTCCTAATCTGTGTGTTACACCAGTAAGCTTAGGTCAGCTCCCCCTTTTTTTATCAACTCTACTGCTTCTAGAACTAGTGGATTCCCACAGGTCAACATGATACTTTACGTGTATTTCTTTAATTATTATATTGATAATATATTGTCTAGTACATATTGTGCAAATTACAAATTATCTTTAAAATGCTATTTATCTCAAACTGCCTTCTAATTATCTAAATTTGAGATTTAATGAAAGATACCGTTGAAGTTAAGTGATGTTTTAAAGCAGCAGAAACGCTTCCACTTCCCAGTTAAACCAGTGAACAGTCCACCAGTGCGTCCACTGGTGAAGCTGGTTCAGTTGGTGTTTGGCTCATAGACACTCATTTGCTTCTGATGAGTCCTTTCGTATTGTACCTAAACCTCCACCTGAGCTGTTCTGAGCCGGTCTGGAGGAAGGTGATAGTCCTGACCTTTGCAGCCAAGCAGTAGAAGGTCTTTCTTTAATTAGGCGTGTCATTTTTTGGCTGCTGCTTTGCTATAATCCATTTAAAAAGCAGCCCTGCAGCCTGTGCTCATAAAGTTTGGGAGTTTCATATTCTGGAGGCTTTTACAGCCTCTTTCCGCCTGCTCAGTGTCAGGGTGGCTGATGGAGGGAATTAGCGATGACCTTTAAGGAGGAGGAGCAGGAGGCCTGTCATTAGGACGGTACCAGGAAGATATTACCCCACCTCAGTGACCTACACCGATACTGCTCAGATAAGAGATGAAGAATCACTGCTCTGTCCCTGACAAATGTCTGCTCTGACCTGCTGACGTTTCACACTCAGTTCAACATTATTTTTCAGTGGATCGTCCTGTCACACACGAGGGTTTGTTAACTAAGACAGAAAGCCTCCACAAACCAGGAAAAAGAGTTGTCAATGCCTAGTAAAGTAAAATATGTTCTTTATTCACATTTATTCAAACATTTAGTGTTTTAACAACGTGATCTTTGATTTTTATGTTTTAGGAGTCAGAGATCACTTCCAGACTCCTGCAGGTTTTTAGGTTTGTTTAATGGAAGTGTTTTATTTAGGTTTGTTTAAGACATTACTAAATACATCATGAGTCCATTTTTTCCCATATGTTTTTTTTTTATCCCTGAGTCGTCCGCACTTTATCATAAAATTGTTAAATTTATCTATTTGTCGTTATCTGTAGTCAAAAAGCAGAATTCTTTCAACTATTTTTCCCGCCTTCTTGAAACAATCCGTTGTGACATCCAAGTCTTTGATAAAGTTTAAAGTAGGTGTGTTTCTGCTTTCAGACTGTACCCGTGTTTTCTTTTAGTCTCAACTCCAGCCCGAAAAGCTGTTGATCACTTGGTTTGCGTCCAACACACAGATCTGCCTGTAAACACTGAAACTGCAGTAAAAACTCACTTAGACACATGTTCTGAATATACTGTATAAATGTTCAAAGAATGCTCATAAAACCTGATGAACATCCATGGATCAAACATGTCTTCAGAATAGACTCATTCAGAATATGTCGAATCATTGTGGGGTCTTTCACCTTGTGTGCAATGTGACTATCAAAGTCAGAATTCTGTCCCATGTTGAAAACAGTTGAAGGCTTGTGCGCAGCAGTGATCGAGCTGAATAAGAAGTAGCTTACATTTTTATAACTGTAATGTCAATGTCGGTTTAGAGATGATGACAAGTCAATGTTTGCACAAATGCCACATATTCTGGATGCTTATCTGTGATCTGAGGCTCTGCCACTAATTTAATTCCACGTTCTGTGTCAGAAATTCTTTCAGAGTGTGGTTTCTTAGGCCTCAGATTCGAGTCTTTAGTGGCTGAATTCTGCGTCACATCTACATTTCACATAATGAAAAACTGCAGCGTCTGTGTTAGTTCATATGTAGTCAATGTAAGAGAGGCAGGGGCTCTGGAGGACCGTGCTCAGGATCAATAAACGCTCTGCCATAGGATTCCCGCGGCCCTGGCTCATGCCGAGAGAAAATATATGAAAAACATTAAGGAGCGGCTCAGCAGCGATCCTTCAGGGACCCAGTGTGTGTGTTTAGTCGAGCTCCTGATGTCCTTCAGCGGCTCTGCTTCAAAAGAGCGGAGTCTGAGCCAAAAGCAACTGCGAAACCAGGCCCTTGATCACAGTGGCGTTGGCTGTGATTGAATTTAGCGTTCAGTGGTGGGTCGGATCTCAGAAAGAAGGTGTGTGAGGTCGAACACGAGAGGTCGAAGCACCCAGGTCCCGCAGAAGAATGCAGAGTGAGGGGCAAAAAAAGAGACACAACAAAGGGCAAACGCAGACACGAAAAAGAAATCACACGGTCACATCCTGCAGTGACATTGTTGAAAGCACAAAGATGAGCAGAAACCAAAGAACCACAACCGACTAGAACCCAGTTTTATTAGAAATCTACGCTCAGCAGAGGAAAAAAAAAAAAACCTGTTAACTGAAATAAAAATAACCCAACACACAATCTAAAACATGCAACATTAACTGGAACAATGAAGAATTACTGGATTGTTTTGATTCAGGTTTGTTCATTTAGAGCTCATTCATGTCCATCTGCTGCTGATTTGTTGACATATGAGAGGCTGAATGAGATCCTTAAACATTCTTTTACTCTCTTTAAAGCAGGGGTGTCAAACATATGGCCTGTGGGCTGAAACCGACCCGCCCAAGGGTCCAATCTGGGCTGTGGAATGAATTTCCAAACTGTAAAAACTATATTGAAGATATTAAAAATCAAAGGTGTCAAAGTCATTTTAGTTCAGGTATAAGATACACCAGACATACACCAGTAAAACACTATCTTAATAACCTATGAATAATGACAACTCTAAATTCTGTTTCAATGTAAAGAATAAAATTACATGAAAAACTTTACATTTACAAACTCTCCTTTCATAAAAAAAATATGAATAATCTGAATAAGTATGCACCTGAAATGTCTCATGAGAAGTATGTGTCATTTTTCCAATATTCTGACTTTACTAAATGCTTTGTGTAGATAATGCATAACTGTAAATAATACACTGAGGCAGAATATGGCTAAAACTACACTCTTTTCTCTTACAAAACTTCAGATTCCTTATGTTATTCACATTTTTTCAAAGCAGTTTGTAGATATAAATATTTCCATAATTCAAGTTTACTTTGTCGCTCTAAAACATGGAGAAAAGTTTGGAGTTGACATTATTTATAGGTTATTATGCTATTATTTAACTGGTCTAACTCATTTGAGGTGAAATTGGGATGAATGCATTACCTGAACTACAACAAGTCTCACACAACTGCTTTAAAGAGCCTAAAAAGTCTGACTTAGACTTGAAAAAATAGTGTTGAATCTAGAGAGAAATTGATTAAGATGACAACTCTGGTTGTGGTTACACAGACAATATTCCTTCAGATAGATTGAAATCATTCCGATCAGATATATCTGAAAAAATCATTTTATTAGAACTTGTGCAGAAATAATTCTACGTGTTCTGCTGAAAATATTAAAGTTAACGAGATTTTCATTATTAAGATGAAGAAGATGGACCTAGCACATATTTTTAGGAAACACTTATTTTTCACCTCTTATTTCATTCAAGCCAACGTGCTGTTTATTGACCAACATTTTCCAACTGAATGGATCATCAAATCTGAGCAGAACTTGTCTCTGATGATTAACATGGATACATGAGGTGTTTTTTATCCTGATTGGCCTGTCATGCACATTATTAGTGTGATCTCTATGGAAATAGTCCACCAATACAGGAATCAGTTTAACACCTGTTTTAGTTTCATTCACATCTCACATGTTAATTTTATTCAGTGAATTTTTCGAAAATGTGTGATCTCAACACCAAATGTTTAACATGTAGCTAGATATAACATACAAATGTGTTGAAAATGTGTTTAAGATGTGATCCAAAAACTAAAACTAAACCTCAAATGAGCAATTAAGACATAACTTCATAAATCAGTTTCCAAAATGACAAAAATTAAACTGTAATGATCGATGCAACACAAACTTAAGTCAACAAAGAACCACATACTGGTACAATCAGCTGTTATCTTCACCCACCACCAGTGTTAATGGATCACCTTTATCAGCCTCTATACATAAAGATGCTCCTCATAAAACCTGAAATACTCAACTAAAACTTGTTAATCAACTTCAGCAAAAACTACTAACGTACTGGTACAGCATATATCGTATTTTCCAGATTATCAATTCTTAACAAAAATAGAATAGAGAACAACAGGCTGAATAAGTGTACGGTATGCTAACGTTACATGACACATAAACAACCAACTGA
>JAPSES010000019.1:14928203-14942723 GCA_029822895.1 Maxillicosta whitleyi | reverse complement strand
AGATAGATAGATAGATAGATAGATAGATAGATAGATAGATAGATAGATAGATAGATAGATAGATAGATAGATATCCCCCTGTGGTTTTTACATCCCTAATTCTGCTCATTGAATTGCATCCTCTAGGAGGGACAAATGACCAATTGAAATAACAGGCAGGTTGTGACAGTTTTCTTACATTATTGACACTAACATTCACCTGAAGTGTTGGGGCAGTCTCAGAATTCTCAAACTGAATAGATAACCATACAACTAGCAATTTTGAAAGTTTAATGCCTCATTAAACATTCACACAAATTTGACTGAAAATAATATTGAAAACCTATAGCCTACATTACCTAAAAGTAATAAAAATTAAGATTAATGCACTTGAATATGCTTAAAATTACATTATCAAGATAGTTGGATGTTGAAATAAAACTTTTGCATTAGCTTGAAACCAGCTAGTATTGAAAGTAGCATTAGCCAATATTAGCTAATATTATCAACAAAATCTGTAATGCTATTTAAAGAAGGTAGAATGATTGATTAATGGAAGATAATTAATGGAAATACAATCTGATAATATGATAGTAAATCAATAACTGTAATAATAATAACTGTAATGGGCCAAAGTAATAGTATAAGGTGTAAAGTAAACTGTAATGTTTAGTTTGAGAAGGTGCAAAGTGACATTTAAGTGCAAATAGCTTCATGAACAGAGACACTTATGTGTAATTCTTAAACAAAATGCAGACTTTGTAGTAGATATAAATAGTCATGCAGAGATGTCTCATTAGGGCATCACATTTCAACCCATCGAGGACCAGCAGAGGGTTATTTTACAACTTGTAGGGGATTCCAAATGGCGCCCATACGATGCTATGGTTACAGTTTGGTTTTAGGCATAAAACCAGCTTCTATAGGGTTAAACCAGTGGCTAATGGATAAAAAAATCAAAGAGCAAAAACACAAAAATAACACGGGTCTCGTGTTTTAAAGTGGCCAAACTCCACAGCGTCCGCCTCCTACTGAGGGTTTCTGATCCTCAAAGACGTCACCTGGTCCACGCCGTCAGTTTACAGTGTCTACACGCTTCTATCTGCTTCCCTTGGTGTTGAAAATTGACACTATAGTGGAACCCGGGTGTTGAAAACGGACTCCGAGCAGTAGAATGTGACGACGCAGGAGTGAGAACGGCCTCCGTCATGAACCTGTAAATTATCATATGACATTATGAAGCGATGAAGCAGCTTTTATCAACTCCCCCTCAAACAGTCAGAGCAGACCTGGGTGAAAAACATGACAAATATCACGTCATACTGTTAATTATTAATATAAAAATGATCTGTTGTCATTTTTCAGTGTAAATATTTTAATCTTGCAGAAAGTTTAAGATATGATTTTGAATAATTTTTCATAGTTAGAGCAGAAACCCAGACCTAAAACATTCAGTATTAATAACAGGCTAATAATTGATTGTTTCTTCGTGACAAGAAACATGAGTAAAATTAAGTCAAACTCATTAAGCTTCAGCATGTGCATATTTTAAATGTACAATGTGAGGTTTGTCCTCATTTTAAAGCTGAAAGATTGGGCTTTAAATTATATTTTACATGTTTTCATGACACAATCAAATGCATCATGAGTCACTGAAATACATAAAGCATTATTCACAATGTGTTTTCAGCCTTTTTATTTATTTATTTTTTACTGATAATTACCTATGTTCAGAGCAAGGATGAAGGATTAATGATGTTGATGTTGCCATCTATCTGTTTCCATTCATATTCAATTATTCTGTTTTTGGAGTTTGTTTCAGATGTTTCACTGATTTTTTGTTTTGTTTTGTTTTGTTTTGCTAATTCGGAATCTAAAGGTAGCTACTGTTTTAAACTGAAGATAGATTTCTACAGAAAAACCAACATTCAATGCAGAAATCATTATAATTTTAAATGAATATACTTAAATGTGTTTAAAATAGATTAATAAGATCATTGGATTTTGAAATGAACTAATATTGAAAGTAGCATTAGCCAACATTTGAAGTTGGCTAAATCTGGAATATGATTAATAATACAATACAATTTGATAATGTGTCATTCATAAAATGATAAAAACAATCAATTTTTTGTGCTGGAATATGATTTAAACCACTGTCTTGGCATTTTTCAGTTAAATATAGCTTAGCATTAGCTCTTATATCTGATAAAGTCCAAATTAAAATTAAACTACTTTTCTAATGAAGACCACACTTGGAAAAAAAAAAAATCAGTCCCTTCCTGGAAACATGATTTGGTTTCTTGCATTTCCTTTTTTTTTTGTTGTGCAGAGACAAAACAGTATCTAGGACGCACAAAACACCTAAAACGGCAGTAATTATACCACCGTGACATTCCCACTTATCAAACTCTGTATCTGTTACAGACGAGGAGCTGCTGCATACATCAACATAAAGGCGCGCTGGTAAACGGTTCTACTGCTGTGGTGATGAAGAGGAGCTGCTGTGGCGATGAAGAGGAGCTGCTGTGGTGATGAAGAGGAGCTGCTGCGGCGCTGGACTGGCTCTGGGCTGCCCAATGCACCTGCAGTAAGTTAATCGGTCAGTGTCTGTGCAGCTTATACAGACCAGCTGTGCAGATCTGCACACTGGAGGGTCCTCTGGAAAAGCAGCACATTTCCCCTCACACTGGAACCAAGAGGATGATAAATTGGGATCCAACAAAGGCGTCCATTCAGCCTCACTAAAAAGCATATAACCAATTGCTTGTGGATGAGCGATGAGCCAGAATTATGCCCTGGTATCTAATGTATTCCCTCTCTCCGCCTGCTTCCAAACACTGAATTCAGACCCAGACTTGGAGCTTTTTTCAGCCCTTTTCTCTGTTTTAGATCTTATTCATCAAGGTCTTTCTGTCTAATTCTTCTCATTAATTATGTTGTGGCTAATTGGTGCAGTGTGACGTGTTGCAGGTAATTAATTATCCGTTTTTATTTGGGATGATTACACACACTGCCCAGTTAATTAAGGCGGCGCTGCCTTGGTGTCGCCGTGTAAAAGCTCCGTGTTCACACTGGGCTGAGTCGACGCCGTCCACTTCACCTGTCAATTAAAGGGACGCTGCACTAATTTTACACATTCACTCTGGTTCATTATTCACGGGCACTTCCACTCAACCTGTGAAAGAGATGAGTAATGTTGTCTGTGGCTCTGGAGGAGAAAAAAAACCAACTTGATGATGTCACGGTGACATCACAGTGGTTCATCAGCGTGGATGTCACACTTAGATCAGCGACTGAATAACTGGAAACAAAATGAGGCAAATGGATAAGATGCGAGTGAGAAATAATAAGGTCTTAGGCTGTTGCATATCAGAGTAGAAATATAGATAACGATGAATGTTTTTATGCAGCGGTGTCAAACATAGGGCTTGTGGGCCCAAACTGGCCGCCAAAGGGTCCAATACGGTATATATTAACAATAAATAATGTTAAAATCAGTTTAGTTCAGATTCCACATTCAGAATAATATGATCTAAAGTGGGTCAGTGCAGTAAAATAACAACAGAATAACCTATAAACAATGACAAATACATTTTTCTCTTTGTTTTAGTGTAAGAAAAGTCACATTTATACATTTAAAAACTATCCTTTCAAAAAAACTGTGAGTAATTGGAATAAATATGAACAATATGAAATATCTTCAGAGAAATCAGTGTATTTGTACCAATATTCTGCCTTGTTTTCAAATGTGTTGTGTATTTGTAGATCCACTGTGATCTGTAAGTTGTGATGTACATGTATAAATGATAAACTGAGGCAGAATATTGGTTAAAGTGCACCTATTTTTCCTTTAAGGAAATATGGATGTTTCTAAACTATATGGACATAAATATTGGTAAATGTAACTGTTTCACTGTGTAGCTTCAAGTACACAACTACACAAACACACGCACACAAAAATACATAAATAAACAGACATATAAACATTAATATTCCCTTAAAGTTTCATCTGTGATTTTAGATGAAATTAGATGTTTAGTTGTGGTAGAAAATTGTCATGGTTAAAAAAAATTGTTGAGAAAAATTTAGAAAAAAAAACCCATCTGAGGCATTTTGGAAGCAAAGATAAGAATTTAAACCAAACTAACCTATGCAATGATATTTATCCCATAATATAAAACTATATTCTGACATGAAACATTATTGTTTGTATCTCAGACTCTTGTTAGAAAAGAAACGCCTGAATTCAACGTGTCCACAGACTTTAGTTCATATAGTTTAGATTAGATTTATTTTAGGTTTATTTGATAAAGTGGGTCAAACACTGACCCTGACCTGGTGGATTTAGCCTCGTCGACACACAGACGTGCAGACACACACTCTTCACGCCTGCCAACCAGCGATAGCGTCCAAAAATATGGCCGATGACATCATGACATCCATATGATGAGTAGTGATCTACGGCGTGTTAGCATTAAACAGCAGAGAGCAACTAATTAACAGTAACACACCATCAGTGTCCATAAAGCACACATGTACAGACACACTGGGCTGGGGGGGGGGGCACAGGGACCACACATGGCGGTGCTGGTGTTAAAGCTGTTCTCCACGGTCTGAGCTCAGCCTCATTCCCAGAATGCCTCCCAGTTGTAACCTGAACTCTTTGAGGAACACATGTGATGAGCCTCGGCCTCTGCATCGTCTATATGCGCTAACGCTAACTCACTTAGCGCTACGGCGGCCCATCCAGCCCTCACCTGCTCAGACCATCCAGAACCACACGTGGTTTGAGTTGAGAGGGAGCCGGGCCTCGGGGGGATCGGCCATTCTTCACACTTTATCACTACTGCAGCTCAGACGGATCCAGGATGGAAGGAACCGGCGCTCTGGGAGAGTTCTGACACATATGAGTCATGGCTTTAGTCCAGTCCATGCTTTTGCATTTCTATTCACTGGAAAAACCTCCACGTGGGGGCCAGAGTTTTAGTGCTTCAACTACAAATACAGCAAGACTGAGTTAATTTACAGTAGATGATTTAACCCTTAAAGACCCAAACATCCACCGTCGACCAGAACCATCCACTGTAAAAACCAACCACTCACATCTTCATCTGTTTAACATCCAGTTTTCTGTGGTTTGTTTAATCTTTTCTTATTGTGTCCGTTTGTGCAAAAGCAACAGATTATTTCACTTTTGTACATAAACCTCATTGAACTCCATTGTATTTGTATAACAATTAAAGTTGGCCTTTTTCAGAGAAAACGTAAGAAAAACATGATTAAGTTAAAACTGTTTTACAGGTAAAAACTCAGATGATATAAAAGGAAAACCGTTGCATTAAAACTTTTTTTTTTTTTTACTTCATTGAATAAAATTAACAAACTTCCTCAATTTAGTTCAGTTTATGGTTTATTTGGTCCATAACTAATTAACTAATTTTGTAGATATATTTTTTTTTTCAAAGTTTTGTTAATTTTATCCACTGTCATTGATCTAACTGCGTGGGTTTTACTGGTGAATCAATGTTGTAGAAGATGACAGTGTTTCCATGGTAACTACGGAGCCTCTGAACATCCAAATGAGTCATATCTGATAAACATGAAAAGATGATAAACTGTATTTTACACCAATTATTTACATGTATTGATAGAATTAATGGATCAACAGATATTAAACAGTTAGTGTCGGTAGATGTTGATGATAACATGTGGAATCATGGGAGTTGTTGTTTTCACCAGAATAAATGATTTATTAGATGAGATGATCCAAGGTTTTTACACATTAATGACGTTTGCTCACATTAGAGACGAGAGAATAAAACCACTATTTAATACTCTTTATTTAATTCGAAGGTATTTTAATGTGTAAATGTTACATATTGTAGCTTTAATGGAGCTGTATGTTCATCTCTAGGACAGTTTTTTTTTTTAATTACTACCCAGTGAATTAATAAAATTCAAGGTCTGTGCATTCGTTTTATTCAAGGAAAAGGCAAAAGTTAAAACTGAATCACGATGCGATGGCTTTTATTTTACTTAATCTACGTTTTCACCTCTAAAACAGTTAAATTTAATCCTATTTTCCTTATGTTTTCTGTGTAAAAGCCCAACATTCACTTGTACTATAATGTACAAACACTGTAGACGTCAATGAGGTTTATGTACAGAAATGAAAAAAAAATTAAGCTTTTGCATTAATGAACACAATTAGAAGATGATGAAAAGGTTCTGAGTGAAAGACGTAAATAAAATAACCTCAGTGAAATAAAAACAGATGGAAACTCATGGGTCAAAGGTCTAATCATAACCAGTGTATGTTTTTTTATATATATATTTGTCATATTAGATCACACAATTTTTTTGCTTTTTTTAAAAATTTATTTATTTATTTTTTATCAACAGTCTCCGCGATCACTGCCAGATGATTGGAGGGAAATGCCGGTGCCATCTTTGTTTTTGCTTCTTTAACCTTTCATACATAGACGTTTTTATGGCGCTGCCCAGAAAACAAAACCGAACCGTGGGATTCTGGGAGTTTTTGAAGTGGGATGTCGGCGCTAATTAAAGACGTGCAGATGAATCGGCCTGTTTTCAACCTGATGGTGAAACCCGGACACAAACGCAACAATGTATCTGGGTTCTGTCGTAAATTCAACGCCGTCTCCACGGAAACCAGACCTAACGGACATCAGACAGACCGCTGTCAGGATCTGATCTGAAACTGATGAACTGGGTCAAAATGGAGGAGGAGGAGGAGGTAGAGGAGGAAGAGCAGGAAGGGGATCAGGGGGAGGAGCAAGAGGAGGGGGCAGGTCTGGATCAGACGCTGTTCAACTGGATTGGACCATGTTGAAAGGGGAGGAGCTAATTCTGTTAGTATGGTTCACCTGGAGGAGGAGGAGGAGAAATTCTTTATCTGGTTATTTTTAAGGTGGTATTTGTATTTTAACAGATGGTTTAAGGTGGTATTGATACTTTTAAGTGTAAATGGTTATTTCTGAGGTGGTATTTTCATATTTCATAAAGGAAGTGGATTCGCTCTCTCTCTCTGTGTATGTGTGTGTGTGTGTCAGGCATCACACAAAATCTGGACAGCGCTGACTCCTGCAGTTTGACATACTTATGTATTTTTGCTCAAGGAAAAGTCTAGCAGAAACGGCAAGTTGATCGGACCAACATTTTCGCAGATATGAATAATTTTGGAATACAAAAGCCTGTAATCACGTTGCTATGCCTAGAATCACATGAATGCTTTGGCTGTGACTGCTGGACAAATACAGTACAGTATGCATGAATACACAACAAATATCTGTGCTGGGGGGCCGGGATGTTGCCCCGCAGGGTTGGGATGTGGATTTTAACCCCCCTCCTTTTGGGATCCCACCCTCAGTGTTGGCAGTGATGAAGTCCAGGATCTTGAACCAGTTTGTTTGTTTGTTAGTGGGTATTATTGGTTCTTCAACTGTAACTGTATGTTTTTAAGGCGGTATCGATTCTTTAATTGTATTTTTTCAGTGGTATTTTGTCTTTAACTGGTTATTTTAAGGCAGCATTGGTTCTTCAACTGTAACTGTGTTTTTAAGGTGGTATCATTTTTTTTAATTGTGTTTTTTGGTGGTATTTGATCTTTAACTGGTTATTTTAAGGCAGTATTGCTGCTTCAACTGTAGCTGTGTGTTTTTAAGGCAATATCGGTTCTTTAGTGGTGTTTTTTGGTGGTATTTGGTCATTAACTAGTTATTTTACGGTGGTATCGGTTCTTTAGCTGTGTTTTTTCTATGGTATTTGGTCTTTAATTGGTTATTTTAAGGCAGTATTGGTTCTTCAACTGTAACTGTGTTTTTAAGGTGGTATCGTTTTTTTTAATTGTGTTTTTTCGGTGGTATTTGGCCATTACCTAGTTATTTTACGGCGGTATTGGTTCTTCAACTGTGAAGCGTCTTTGAGTGTCCAAAAAAGCGCTATATAAGTTTGATGTATTATTATTATTTAACTGTATGTTTTTAAGGTGGTATCGGTTCTTTAATTGTGTTTTTTCGGTGGTATTTGGCCGTTAACTAGTTATTTTAAGGTGGTATTGGTTCTTCAACTGCAACTGTGTGTTTTAACGGTGGTGTCGGTTCTTTAATTGTGTTTTTTCTGTGGTATTCGGTCGTTAACTGGTTATTTTAAGGCAGTGTCGGTTCTTCAACTGTAACTGTGTTTTTAAGGTGGCGCGGCTCCGCCTTCTGCAGACTTGGGGTGTATTATGGACTGTAGATCCAGCGCTGAGTGAATCTCAGGGTTGGACACACATATAAACCCGTGGCGTCCTTAATCCTGGTATGATTTACACGTCTTAGTGACACCGTGATCCGAGTGGGAGGCCTGGACGTCTCAATGCCACTTTTGTTCGTCACCCGTGAAAACTCCACGGCGGCCATTTGTGCCACAACTGCTCCTCTGGCCTCACAGCTCACTTGTTGACAGGCTTTTAGATGGGGGGAGGCATGTGGAGGGTTCACCCCACCCCACCCACTCCTACTCCAGCGTCAGCCCTGAACACATGTAGACGAGCCTTGGTTGTGTTTGTCTGATGATCGCCTTGTTGTTCATCTGTCGGCCTCAGTCTGTGTGTTACTGAGGTTCAAAGGGTGAGAACAGATGAATTATGGGTACAGGGCGTGAAAGCGGCGGCTCTGATCGTTTGATGTGACGCCGGACCATCCACAAATACCGAACCTGGAGTGGGTCGGAGTCCACCCAACAGCACAAAACCACCCTCAGATTTAACCGTACTGGGTTTTCATTTGTGTTTGTTAATGGTTGTGTTTTTTCTACAAAATAGCAACAAAAAAAAAATAGATAAATGTCAAGTCACTGCAAATAATGTTAAATGGTTTTAGCACATGATTTGTTTGAATCATTAGTTTTCATTATTAATGAGATAAACATGGTATCACTCTGTGAATAAATGCAAAGTAAAATCAGAAATACTGTAAAAATTAAAATGTATTATTATTATGAGGCTCATCAGGTTAAAGATGTTCAAAAATAAGACATGAATGAGTATGAGTATATAGATACAATCAAAATGAAATTGAATATTGTAATTATCGTTAAACTTTACTATTATAGCTTTAAAGCATTAATGGTTTTAATTCAGTCAGTTTGGTAGAAGGAGCCATAAAATAACCTTTACATGATGGGAGGAGGCTCTGTAAATTCAACCATGAATCCAAACAACAAAAATATTCTATAAAAATATTATTAATAATATTATTATCATTGTTATTTATTCTGTTTTTGCCATTTTATCTCCTCCTTTCAGATAAATGTAAAAACAGATGAAGGAGACGTCGTTCTGTTTAAACATCAGGAGCTGTCGTGTTGCTTCACTGATCAGTAATTACAGCTGTCAATCATACATTTAACCCCTCCCAGTCTGACAACACCTGTAGCCAGACCCCACCCCCATCGGTTTAGATAAAGCTGTAATTTAATGTCAGTCTGCAGATAAAACCATGATGAAAACAGGTGCATATTTTATGTTTTTTATGTTAATCCATATAATTTCATTGTTATTATTTGTGTTTTAGTTTTATGTTTGTGTTGAATTCAGCCCTGTGCGAGATTGTCTTTTTTAACTTAAATGTATTAATTTTTTTTTTTTAATTCACGCTGTTTCAGTTTTTCAAGTGTAACCTTCTGGTATCTAGGTGAGTATATTATGCACACTTTGCATTTCATGTTATAACATTTCATATTATTTTTCACAATTTGTTATCGGTCAGTATTCGAAACTTGTTAATTTTTGCATTTTTTTTTTCTGACCCATCCACTAAAAGCAGTACATTGTAAACATGTTAAATTCCTACATTATCACCCATCTACCAAGTGAGTACAAAATGCACCACAACAAAAAAAAAAATAACGCAACACAAAAAATAATAATGAATACTAACCAATGTTGCTGTTAATCATTGACATATGCCAGGATGAAAAAAAATAAAAATAAAATGTTTATGTAGAATATTACAGAAAAAAACAAACATTTTTTTCATTTTTTTTGCATCAAAAAATATTATTTGTTTACATTAAAAACATGGCATTTTAAGCGTTAAAAATATGACAATTAAGGAATATGCTGTAATATTATTCAAGGCTGAAGTTGATAAAATACAAAAAAAAAAAGTTAAAACAAAAATTTTAAAACAAACTATCATAACCATTTTGACGTTTTTATGACACTACATATTAGAAGAATCTGTATGATAATAATGAATAATCATAAACATATAAGTTATTGTAATAAAGTAATGGATACATGTTTCTTGCTATTAAACACTGTCTTTGTGTTGATATATGTGCTTTATTTACAGTTTACATATTATCAGTTATATTCTCATATTTTATTTTTAGTTCTTTAACATGGACGCACCTATATATATATATATATATATATATATATATATATAATTGCTGATCTGATATTAAAGGTGTTTTTACATGCGTTTAAATCCATATTTCAGTTGTGTTTTTCAGACGACATCCTGGTGTTTCTGCTTCGTTGTGCGTCCTGCTTTTGCGTACGGTCGTGTTTCTGCTGATTCTTAAATAAACATGGACACGTTTGGTTCATATCTGTGACGTTCACTGTTTGACGTATGTTTTTGTCAGATTCTAGACATGATTTCAGTTGTGTTTGCAGACGACTCGCTCCTGTTTGGTTAGTACTTTTTGTATTCCTTCAGTCGAGTCACGCTGGGCTGTTTGTTCTGCAGAATATTTACAAGTAAATAGTTGCGGTGAGTGGTTAGAAACGTGAAGTGGATGTTGTTATTTTCAGTCGTGTTCGGGCTGATTCTCATGTCCGTGGACACAGTGGGTTCAGATCTGTGATTTGCATTAGGGTTTATTCATTTACATGTGTTTTTCTGCATCCTAAACCTTATTTTGTTGCTGATTGCATTGGTTTTCCTTCAGTTTGAGCTTGTTTTTGAGTTTATTGTTTGATTTTTTTTAGTCGCCTTTCTGCTGGTTCTTATATTAACGTGGACACAGTGGGTTTGTATCTCATTATTTGTAGTGTTTTTTACAGGATCCTAAACCTGATACTGTTGCTGTTTGTGTTGGTTTTGGTCCTGTTTGAGCCTGTGGTGTGCCTCCCCCTCCCTGTTTGGGGTCGGGGCGTCGTGCTTTCGTCCCTGTTTCCTTCTTGGCCGTGGTTTTCATACTGTACTCAGCGGTCGATCAGCCGCTCTGACTCTGCTCCTCTGTTTCTTATTGCCTTCATTTGCATGTAAATTAAAGCTGCTTTGTAGCTGCAGGGCGACGGCTCGGCCACTGTCTGAACCTCGGCTTCACATGTGCAAACACACACGCCATCCACCCCACACACACACACACACACACACACACTGACACATGTGTACAGTCCTGTATAATTGGAAGGGAAATGTTAATTTGTCTAATTGTTTAGAAATTTGCATCACACTCTGTAATTTCACACACATGCACAAACTCTGCCTTTATTATGCAATTATGCATGAAGAGGCATGTGAATAAATTATCTTATCTTTATCCTTATAGCATAATTGCCTAACTCATATACACTATATGGACAAAAGTATGTGGACTCATTGAATTCAGGTGTTTTCTTTCTAACAGGGGTCTGGGATACAAAATAATAATAATAATGACTAATGTCATAATATAGTTTTATGTTGAGATAAATATCATTGCATTGGATAGTTTGGTTTAAATTGTTATCTTTGCTTCCAAAATGCCTCAGATGGTTTTTACTTAATTTCTTTCAACATTGATTTTTTTTTTGTGTGTGCTTGTTTTCTATCTATGACTATGATTTTAAATGTTCTTCCACTGAATTTCTACAATATTTTTCATGCTCTGACTGTAAATAACAATTTTCTACCACAACTAACCATCTATTTTCTTTACATCTCACTGAGGAAGAAAAATCTTTCATTAATCTTTAAGGAAATATTGATATTTCTAAACTATATGGACATAAATATTGGGACACGTCATGGCTACAGCTGTAAGATGTTCCTGTTCATGATGATTTGAGATAAAAACATCAATATTAATAATAATCAATATGCTATTTATCACAATATAAAACTATATTATGACATTAATTATTATTGTTTTGTATCCCAGACCCTTGTGAGAAAGAAAACACCTGAATTCAACGTGTCCATATACTTTTGTTACACAGTTATACAATGAGACTAACATTACCCTATACTGTCTGTGTGAACCCCCCCCACTACCACCACCACCCACCTCTGCAGCAGCAAAGAAAACAGGTAGAGGCAAAGATCCAGTCGACCTGTCACAACATTTACCTCTGCCTTTGACAAATTGATCGTAGTCGACTGTTTTTAAGGACGGGGGGGGGGTTACTTTCTTTGGACAGGCTCCAGAGTGATTACAGAACAGACCAACTCTTCCTATAAGGGAAGTATGAAGCCACTTGATGACAGATGACCTCCAGGCTCCAGGAAATAGCCGGTTACATCAGGAAAAGATGCTCACTCGATAAGTAATTTGGCCCAAAATAATTACAGTGGACTGAAGGCGTCTGAGCTGAAACACTCTGCATCGATCTGGGAAAATTCAAGCAAAAATCAGACATTTTCTTACTAGCTAACTCCTCATCATCACCTTAAAAATACAAGATCATTAGCCTGAAGTCGTCCTGCTGCTGCTGCTGCTTCAGCCACTGCAGGAAAAGAGTTGGAGGAAGTCTGAGTGATGATTCATTTCACTGCAGGGCATTTTTCTGTGGCACATCTTTTCTTTATTGGCAGCTTCAAATCACATCTGTTCATCTCGGGGAAGACAGAAATTGTGGTGCAGAGTTAAAGAATTAAACTGAAACGAAAAAGAAAAGGGTCGGTTTGGCTTTTGGATCCTGGTTTTGTTTTGTTTTGTTTTTAAAGGCGACAATTAAAAAAAAACAACAACCCTAGTTTGAGTTTTTCCATCTTGATTTTATGAGATTCCCAAAGGATTCGATGCCATAATACAGTTTTTTCCATTTTCTGCTACTGTTTATGTGTAATTTAGATGCAAATCTTACTAAATTCACATACATGTGGACTCAAACTGTCCACTAAATGTAGATGCAGTATTTTATGTCTCTTTCTACACATTACAGTAGTTTATAGTCAAATAATAAAACACTTATGTGCATAAAAAGGCTGCACAGACATTGCACAATCCTAATAAAAGCAGTTATTTTGATTAAATACAATTTGTATCTATTTCTGTGTATTAAATAAATAAAAATTATTATTGAATGAAAAAAGACTGAACAAGACCCACCAACTACTGATTTTACCTGGTTTACATTATTATTATTATTGTTGTTATTATGGTTTAAAATAGCATTACATTATTTACTGCATTTAAAAATAAAACATGTAATAACGGAAATATGCAAATGATTAATAACAGGGATATTTTCAACATCAACACATGGAAATTGTGACAAAAAATAACCAAAAGTAAATAATGTAAATTTGTGTAGTTGTTGTAAAATAGTTTTTGAAAATTTTTGAAAGTTTTAATTGTTCTTGGTTTTGTTATGTGTTTATTAATAATAATGTTTTTGACAAAAATTGCAGAAAATAGATCAATGTTAAGTCACTGCAAATAAATCATATTAAATAAACAGTTGAAAATTGTTTTTATCACATAATTTGTTTTTTTCCACAGTTTGAATAACTATTAAATATTAATAATGATACATATGGCGTTAGTCTGTGAAGTAAAAACATAAATAGTGTTAAAAAATGATATTATTGTCATTATGAGGCCTCATTAGGTCAAAAATGTGCAAAATAAGACATAAATGTGCATCAATTTGTAGATAAAATCAAAATTAAATCAAATACTGTGGATATTCTTAAACTTTATTACTATAGTTTAAAATATTAATGGTTTTAATGAATAATTGTTTCTAATAGTGTTTTTATGTGCAGATAAAATGTAGGCTAGACAATGTCAAAAATATTTTTAAAACTAAATTCTGAAACAGTGAATTATTATTATTATTATCATAGTTTCAGGTGTCAGATTAAAGGCAGCATTTGGTCAAACAAATGTGCAAAAAAAAAAAAAAAAAAGCAGATGAATGTGTTGTCAGTTTGTGGCTCAAATTAAAATAGAAGCAGAAGTACTGTTATTACTGTGAGGATGTATTATTATTATTACTGTTCCAATGACCGGTTCAAGCCTTTTATTTATGTTTACACTGAAATAATGGTTAATAATAGTGGTTTCGTTTTGCGGTTTCAGGTGGAAATTGCGTCAGAAATGAGGAGTTGTGCAGAATGGTTAAAAAAAAAAAAAGCAGATGCACCTGAGTCTGGGTGGAAAGTCTGCGCCACATCATCTGCGCCATTCGGTTCGTTCGTTGTCGGGTTTTTCCGCTGAGTCTCGTCCCCGGGATGAGCCGAGGCCGAGAACGTGACCTTGACGTCCAGGTGCGTGTGCGCGTATCCGCCTCCCCTCTACCGGAGGGCTCGT
>JAPSES010000019.1:14906977-14920731 GCA_029822895.1 Maxillicosta whitleyi | reverse complement strand
AACTCTAGGTGGAAAATAGAGCCCCGCGGCTGTGGTTTATAAGCACTTTACCCAGACAGGTTTCATTTTGAATTTACCTTATGTGTCACTTTAATACCTGTTGATCCAATAATCTTATCAATACATGTAAATTATTGGTGCAAAATGTAGTTTGTCAGCTTTTCATGGTCATCACATATGAACCATATGGACATTCAGAGGCTCTGTAGTTACCGTAGAAACACAGTCATCTTCTACAACATTGATTCATCAGTAAAACCCATGGAGTTGGATCAATGACAATGGATGGAGGTGCTTGTTTTATGTTCAGTTAATGATAGATTTGACTGAAAAAGTCACGTTTACTGCAATTTTCTCTGTTTTAGATATAATAACACCAACTTTAATATGAGCTTTTATGAACATTGTCATAATCACTATAGAAAAGATAATAGATAATAGTATAATAAATGGTGATAAATCACATAAAAAAGGTTAGATATAGTTGGGAACTGACATAAATGTAGCTCTGGGGCCTTTATGGGTTAACAGATATCAAGACTATTCTTAATAAACTATTGTTCTGGTACAAATGTACAGAGAAAATGTCAAAAAACCTCAGCAGTGTTTATGTAAAACCCAGACTGATGCGTTTGATGGCCCCGATAAAGGCCACAGGCAGAAAAATAACCATCTTTAATCCTCAAAGACCTAAAACCATTTTTGTGATGACTTCCAAAGTAACTTTTATCTTTATTTAACCTTTGCCTCCTGATCTTTCACCATTAATTAGAATATTATCCTCTGCATCTTACTGACCGCATAGAAGTCCATAAAAGTTCAGAGGAAACTCAAAAGTTATTATATCAAAACACACTGAAAACTGAAGAAAAAGTGCCGTTTTCAGCAAAATATATGATGTGAACATAAAAACACGTTTCTGCAACCACTGTTAGTTATCAAACCTGGTTTTCATTTGTGAATCAATACTGCAGAAGCTGTTGTTGTTTCTATGTTCAATACAGAGCCTGTAAATGTCCAAATAAAACAAATCTGACGCTGCTGAAAATCTAGACTGATTCAGGTGAAGCACATTTTAGCAGAACCACTAAACACATTGATAGAATGAATGGTTCAAAAGGTATTAAATATTTTGTCATTGTTTTTGGTCGTTGTGTATACACATAGCTTGTATATCAGGGGTGTCAAACATGTGGCCCGGGGGCCAAATCTGGCCCGCCAAAGGGTCCAGTCTGGTCCTTGTGATGACTTTGTGAAATGTTAAAATTAAGAGGGTCAAATCTGTAAAATACTATCATAATATTTAATAAATACTCACAATTCTGTAAACATGTTCATGTATTTACACCAAAACAAAGTATAATTTTGCAAAACGTGAATGATGTGAGGAAATATGAACAACCTGAAATGCAGTTTTATCAATATTATTATTTGTTATTGAATGCTTTGTGTGTTTGTAGATCCACTGTGATCTATAAGTTATAATACCTGAACCTGTGAAAATGATATACTGAAGCATAATATTGTTAAAATTACACTTATTTTTTCAGTTTGTCCACATTATTCACATTGTTTTAAAGCATAGTTTGTATGTAAACATAATTCTAAACATAATTTTACTTTTTTCACTCTAAAACATAGAGAAAAGTTTAGAGTTAATATTATTTAGATATTATTATGTTATTATTTTACCGCTGTGGCCCACTTCAGATTAATGTGGCCCCTGAACTAAAATGAGTTTGACACCCCTGCTTTATTCCTGTAAAGCTATTTTACCAGAGCATATTTTACTGATTAAATTTGACACAGTGACCGAGATGCAAATGTAAAATGAAAGAGATCAGTTTAGTTTGACTTTTCAATATGACAATAATAACTGAGTAAAATGAACTCTGTTGTGGTGTTTAAAAACAGCTGGTGTCACTGTAGAGTTTTTTCACTATTTTTCACTGTAGTGACTAATATACAGAAATTTAATATTTATTGAAATTTCATTCCAGAGACCAAACTTAATTTAAGGCAAGGGAAATTTAGTTGTCTAGCATAATGCATACAAAGGGTAATTGCTTTTTATAAATATGGAAAAGAGACAGTGTAAAAACACTCAAAAACATAACCAATAAAACACAAATAACAATCAGTTAAAATAGAGTACAGCTTTCTCCAAAGTGAAATGAATTTTTTCTTGGTAGTTCATCTGAGTTCAACCGAGAAGAACGATGACCTAAGCAAATGAGAACCTGTAGGCAGATAAAACACAGTGAAGGTAGAAAATGTACGAATCAGCTCAAATTTGCCTGCGTTTGCTTAGGACACTTTAATCTTACCTCTTCGAAAGGGAACAGAATTACACACAGTTACTGAAAAAAGGTCAAGAGGGGACAGCATGAACGAAAAACAGTGAGGAAAATACAAATGGATTTAAAAAGAAAAATAAGAGGTGGTGAGCCCACAGTTGATCCCAGATGATCTCATGTCATCCAAAAAACACAAACAAGTAGAGTTAGGGATCAGCCCTGAGAGAAGAGAGAGGAATAAAGGGTTAATCCATCTGTTAAAGCCTACAGACGTCCTGTGGAGGGAATAAGAAAGAGGGGAAAGGAGTGAAAAGCTTCCAGAATCTGCATTTCTGTACTCACAACAACGATGCATTTTGTGCAGGGGGGTTGGTGTATGTACTCGTTTATATCACCACACTTTGTTAATGACCCTCAGACATAAATGGCATAAAGCAGCTGCTTTACTACATTACTGCTGCGTTTATTTGTGTCACATTTTACATTTTGTTTAGTTTAATCTACGTATAGTAATGAACCATATTCTCTGAGATCATTATATATATATGTTTTGTAGTGACACTGCCCTGTGGAAACTCCTATCTCTACAAAGTAAACATATACCCGATAGTGGATTTCAACCCATAAAGACCCAAACATCCACCACTGACCAAAGCATCTACTGATGTAAATGTTTAATACCTGTTGATCCACTAATCCTATCAATACATGTAAATAAACAGTGTAAAATACAGTTTGTCATCTTTTCATAGTCATCATCTTTGGACATTCAGAGGCTCTGTAGTTACCATGGAAACACTGTCATCTTCTATATCACTGATACACTAGTAAAACCCACGGAGCAGGATCAGTGACAGTGGATGGAAACACTGGGATTATGTGTAGTTAATGACTGGTTTGCTGAAAAAGTCACATTCTCTTCAGTTTTCTCTGTTTTGATATAATAACGTTTGAATTAACACTGCGTTTTCATGAACATCTAAGTAAATATAGGAAAATACATGATTTACAGTGAAAAATGCAAAATACAAAGGATAATATTAAAATAAAAGGCAATGAATCACTTAAGAAAGGTTAACTAAAAGAAAAAAAATAATTTGGGGAAATGACACAAAAGTAGCACTGGGGTTTTATGGGTGCTCTTATAGGGTCCGTCCCTATGTTCAGAAGGTTCTATGTTCAGAATGTTAGGGTTAGGGTTACTTTTACTTTTACAAACTCCTCTGTTAATGAAAAAGTCACAAAGTGATTGATTTCGCAATCTTGATATCACTACAAAATTGATATATTACTACACTTCTGAACATAGAACCTTCTGAACATAGGACCGGAATCCTCTTATATAGCACTATATCTACACTCTGGTACTCAAAGTGCTTTACATAGCCACACATTCACACACCAGTAGGCACTGCAAGGCACTACCATGCCAGACCCTACTGGGAGCAATTTAGTCAATGCTCAGGTACACTTCGACATGTGGACAGCATGAGCCAGGATTTGAACTGCAAACCCTTCGGCCATTGGACAACCCGCTCTACCATCTGAGCCACAGCCGACCAATAGAAGAAGCAAAGACATATGTTGAAAACATACATGAAAATGATATATGCTCTATGATGATGTAGAGATTAGTTGAACTATAATCCTTTATATATAAATATACAGTATATATATATATATATATATATATATATACACACACAAAAAAAACCCCAACAAAATAATTAATCCTAGCTTTTTGAAGTCTGTAGCCTCAAAAGACAACAGTCCCATTTACAGATGATAGTAAATTACTTTGTCGTGCAACTTTATATTCTTTTCCATACCTTGCACCTAAACCTAAACTTATAGAGGAGTAAAATGAACATCATTATCTTTTGGGATGCAGTCGAGCTAAAGTATGATTCTGCATGAAACACAAGAACTTAAGTAAAGTACAAGTATGTCAAATGTAAGCTTAAGTACAGTACCTGTGTAAGTAATTACAGTTACATCATAGTGGCCAAACCCACAGTAATGATGGTTTGTGCTTTTCTTTCCAGTTAGAATCAACTCCTCAACGTCTACAGTTTGTATTCTGCATCTACAGGCTGCAGCTAAGATGAGTTTTGTCCTGTTTGCCTCATCTTAAGACTCAATGAGTATCTGTTGGCTCAAGTTATCCTCTCCCTTCTCTTCCTCTTTCTGTTAAATCAGTGCCCTTTGGGACTGAGATCCATTGACGAGAACTGAGAGTTGATGGCACATTAGAAACAGACAAAGACGCCCCGTGGACTCAGAGGCCGGAGAGGACGAGAGGAGGCACAGCAGAGGATGAGAGAGCAGGATGAATCCCGACTGTATTGAAAACGAGCTGGAAATAGTGTCGAGAGAGATACAACATGTTGAATTGAGAGGAGGAGGAGGGAGCGTAAGATGGAGTGAGGGAAAGAGTAAATGAGGGAAAGAAGAGAAGCGGAAATTAGGCGAGACGGTCGATGAAGGGAGGAAAACAAAAAAGAAGTCTTTTATTCCAGACGCCAATGTCCTTTTTATCGATCGGTAAAAGAGAAAAACTGAAACACTATGCATCCTATGAACACTGCAATCCAATAAGAGCTAATGAGATATCATTTGAATCCCAAAAGGGCTGGGAGATAGTGGTGCGTTGAGGTGAAGAGCCGGGGACAGGCCTGAATGAGTGCGAGTGGATTCCCAGGGAGAGAGCTGGTGAAAGAGGGCCGACCCCCCATTGGTCACTGCTATTTACTCTACCCCTTCCCTCTTTTTCACCCCTCTGCTGGTTTCCTCTCTCAATCAGATCCATTCTGTTCCTCTGAGTGCTAATCCACCAAACCCAGGCTGAGAAACACTCTCATTAGTCCCAGTGTGTGTGTGTGTGTGTGTGTGTGTGTGTGTGAGTGAGACAAGTAAGACTAAGAAATTCAATTTGAAGCCTCAAACTTCCACTTCAACAACATTTATACACATTAGTGACAATATAGTGGCACAATTGGCTGAAATATATTGTATACCACCAACTCTGGACATCTGCATACCCTAATTATACAAAAAAAAAAAAAAAAAGAAAGAAAACAGAAATTACATAATCTCAGTCTAAGTGAATGAAAAATAAAAATCATCCAAGAGACAAACCTTCAGTCAATATTCATATATTTAATGCTAAAATATAACTGTTGTTGCTATCCATAAGTTGTCAAATTGACTGTTTTCCAAAAATACAAAGGGAAACGCAATGGCAGCAAGACTGTAAGGTGTTATCTGCACCAAAAGTAGTCACACAAAATATAGACATTTTTTATTATTATTTGTCAACAAGGACTATTTTCTTATTCCAGTTGATTATTTTCTTAATGAATGACAATGAGATTGTTCATTTGAAACAAGTTTTTGATAAACTCTGAAGTTATTTATGTTTTCTTGTTTTCATGACAAGTGGTCTAATACATTTGTTAAGCACCGTATAATAAGAAGATGTTATTTAGACCATATTTGGGACCTTTACATGAAACAGAAATAGGTATACTCATATTAATATTTGTAACCTGGTTATTCATTTTTAAAGTAGGTTGTGGTGTTTATAACATAATTTAATCTGTCATTTCAGTAGCTACGGCCTGTTTTGCCTAAAGTCACTAGAAGTATAGAAAATAAAACCACTTTGGTCTCCACCCCTTTTGTCCAAATATGGTAATTTCAATTCCCTAAAATCCTAAACGGTGACACAACAGCAGACACGATGTGGATATTTCTTTATCTGTTGTTAGTCACGGAGCCAAGATCTGTCCTTGCCCACACTATAATCTGTATATTTTTAACTGTATCTTACTTGTTCATTGTCTCACTTCTTTATTTTATTTTTAATGCATCCATATTCTATGTATGCATCAAACTACTGAAGCAAATTCCTAGTGATGTGAACTCTGTCTACTTACATGCAAATAACCACGATTCTGATTCTGATGTAGGATGAGGAAGAGGATGAAGATCCACAGCCATAACTGATGGAGAGTCAGCATGATGGAGTACTGGTTTTCATATAATGGTAATGGTTCTGTAACATCCACTGTCACCTGCTTTATTGCACTGCCTCAGTTAAACCGACGTCTATGGGACTTGGTAAAGTTAGCTCTCTTACATTTATTTCCATACATATTTAATTTTTTTTTCATTACTGAACAGAAAAACTCACTGTGAGATGATTTCATTGCTGCTGCCATGTTTGTATTTCTGTCACATCATTTAGTTGCACTCACAGTAACACACAACAACAGTGTCAGAAACTGAAAAAAAAAAAAAAAAAATGCATTCATGCAACAGTATCACGATTGCCATTCCATTTAGAGTATATGAAAACCAGTCTAAACCAGTCTGCAGATACTGAAATCAGAATATGATAAGCACCTAGGCACAAAGATGGATACTGAAAAAACCAAAAAACACAATAACTGGGATGCTGATCCGTAGTTCAACATGCCTCTTGAACTCTGAGGGTCTAAATTTATAGCCGTCTGAGTGGCTGAATATCACTCAGGGCTCGGCTTCACTGTGAACTAACAGCTGAACATACATCATTCCCTCACAAAATGAGTCTCTACACTCCTCTGTTATATGTGCCAGACTAAGACTTTACATTTTTTGTCTTAGAAGTCTGTTAAAACCGTTAAGAAGCTGAAGGTGTGCATTTGTGTTCGTGTGGTTTTGAAACTGTAGCATGGATTACAGATGGGTCTCAGGTCTGCATGCAGGGTTTTCATCCCTTCTTGGAAGCAATTTACTCCAACAAGTCTCTATAAATTACAACGGCAGTGGTGTCTGAATGTTTTCCAGAGCTGCATATACATGTATACTATATGATAAGTACTTCTGCCTGGACACTTTACAACTTTTCCCACCCAGTCTTCTGCTGAGACTGAAATGAATGAAGCGCCACATTGGTAGCTCCCACAGCCTTTACGTAATGTTCCCGGCCTCATACGGCTACATGAGGCTCTGTACACTGCAACACCATTTGGATGAATTTCCTCACTTAAGCAAAGTGCTTTTGGGCTGATTAGCAGCGCGCTAACGGTCGCAGCTACACATTAATCACCTGCAGAAGTTATCAGCTGATGGGGGAGGGGGCGAGAGAGGGAAACAGAAAAAGAGAGAGAGAGGGGACCGGTGGGAGGGTCACTAAAAGAAAAACAGCCTAATAACAATGTCCATTGAAGGGCTGTGTTTCTGTTTCCCCTGGGAAAGCTTAACAGTCCTTTCCTGCTATACAACAGACCACCAGAGTATGTGTGTGAGAGAGGCATGTGCAAATATGTGTGTTTATGTCTGGTTTTTCTATACATGATCTGTATGTGTGTGTGTGTGTGTCAGGTATTAAGTTACTGAGCTGCATGTGTGTGTGTGTGTGTCTTAGCCTATTGAATATGTGGATGTGTGTAATTTAGTCTTGGGTTTGTACACTTTGTTTTAGGTTTAAAACAAGCCAAGAGACGCTAAGTTAAGAAGCTTCATGAACTACTTAAGTAAACGTAGCAGCTATAGTTTGCAAATGCATTTGAGAGTCATGTTGATATAGATACAAAAAAAAAAAAAAGCAAACAGACTTGGCTCTTTAAACACACTGAAAGACAAAAGTATTCATTAAATAAGGTTTAGCGTGCCTAAATGTCTCTGTGAGTTGTCCAAAACTGGTATTTTAACTCAAACTTCTTTGAAGGTTAAACTGCTGGTTGTGTGTTTGCAAGTTGGGTTGAAGACCTGTGGAAAATTAGCCAAGCTGTGCTGTGGTTACACTGCAGGTCATAAAGGAGTGATATTTAAATGTTTTTAATGGAATTATTCATTTTCAATCATTTCCCTGTGCTCTACATAATCTGTAAATGTTCTGCTTGGGTCTGAATTCTTCATTATTCAACTCCACAGGTCCATCTTCAAACCTATTTCTGAATAATGACAGCAGAAAGGTTGTTTTGAGCGCTGGCCCTTTAAATGCAAATTAACTTCAGGCCCCGCCCCCTCCAGGTTGTTGGCTGTGCTGCTCTGTCCTGTTCAACCAAAAACTGAACATTTGAGGTAAGTGCCTCAAAGTTTTGACATATTTTCAGTAAAGTCTACAACCACTGCTGCTGATAAACAATTATGTTGAACTCTGAGAAATGTTCATCAGAAGTTTTGACCATATATGGGTAAATGTTGTGATGTAACTAGTTATAAAACACAACAAATTAAAGAGGACTTGAAGCAAGTTGTAGAAATCCACTAAATTTTTGCCAAAATTAATATAAAGACAGTTTTATAGCATCTGGAGGGTTGAAATTCCAAGTTTTTGAACTATTAGGGTCCAAATACACAAATAAATGAAACAAAGACTAATAAAAGTGGGTTTAGATAAATATGAACACTTTAATGCTTAATTCAGTGAAATCATGGTTGTTCACATTATAATCTAAATGTGACCATCAGACTTATGTTAGACATCACACATCGCTCTGTTTATGGAAGTAAATATAGATCTTGATGGGTCCCGCCTCGCCCTGTGCAGAACTGTGACATGTTCAGTTCAGTAAACTTGGATAAAATGGGACCTGACTATTCAGACTGGAGTAAAATCACAAAGCATCAGATATGTGTCCAGTTTAGGACCATATTTTAAGATGGCATGGGTGAAACAACATGGTTTTGTGCTCTTCAGACTGTCATAAAAGATCAGATATGGGCAAAATTAGTCAGATTTGGGGAACTTTTACCTGTAATTTTAATGTAAATTTAGTTTGTTGCATATAAAAATAAAAATAAATTAATAAATAGTAAAAAAAAAAAACAAAAAAAAAAAAGTAAATGTAGTACATTACTTGGTAATTACCATTGATAATTATATAGATATATCTAAAAAAGAAAAAAAAAACTGCAGCTGTAGCATGAGTATAAGTAGCATATATATATATATATATATATATATATATATATATATATAAAATGAAAAAATGTATAAACCAGATAAATCTACAAAGTGTATACAAATGTACAGCCCCACTGTTCCATAAACACTAACTGGAAATAAATTTTGATTCTGGTTCCTGTGGTTGAAATGCAGGGAGTTCCTCCAAAGGTTCCTGGGCAAAGATGGTGTGGTGGAAACTGAACTAAAGTCAAGTTTGTTTTGGTTCTTATCATACGACGGTCTGACCAGGGCCGGGGTCGGTGAAGTCAGAGTCACTCATAAAGTATATTTGTCTGAGACTTGACTGGTTGGAGAGACAGAAAAGGTGAAAAAGGAGAGAAAAGCAAAATAGCAACAAAGAACCCAGACATTGACCGGGTTCTACATTAAAATAGTAGAAAAAATATTAGACCACCCTTATTTTCTTCAATTTCCTGTTCATTTTAATGCCTGGTACAACTAAAGGTACATTTGTTTGGGCAAATATAATGATAACAACAGAAATATCTCATAATAGTTTAATTTCAGAGTTGATGTCTATCCATTTTCCATGTTTTCTTGATAAAAACCAAAATCATTTCAGTTCTTACATCAATATCTATGTCATTGTACTGACAGAAACAGTGCTTTTAGACATCCCATGTTTTCTTTTCTGTCTGTTTTAGTCACATGACACACACAGGAGTTAATACTTGATTGCATAACCATTGTTTTTGATGACTTTGATGGTCTAATATTTTTTTTTCCATGACTGTATACTATATGCACATTTCTGTAGGAACCTGCAGAATGAACCCATGCAAGGACAGACATTTATTGACATGTCATTGTAACATACAAACATACATGGGAAGAAAGTGACCAATGAGAGATGCACAAATCAGCTGCCGGAAACAGCTTTGAGGGAAACTAGCTTTTTCCTGCCCGTAAACAGTGTTGCAAAACTTCCCGTCATTTTTGGTAAAGGAGGAAATGGAAGGAAGAAAATATTTGACAAGGTTATCAAAGGAAAATGAAAGAATGAACTAAAGTCAGCTCTTTGTAACTACTCATTTATACCTGTTGTGACTGGATAGCTTAGTGATTTCCACCACTGACTTTGGTGTGGTTGCTGGTTCAAATCCCAGATTGGCCCTTGAGCCTTTACACTATACATAACCATACCTTGTAAGTCGCTTTGGATAAAAGTGTCAGTCAAATGCAATGTAATATATCATTGCGACCCAGTATTTAATCATTGCATCTGATCAAAGTGAAGCTAATGTAAAGGAATAATTAGAAGAACGTGTCTAATCTTCCAACTTTATAAGCAACTGTGTGTTTTAACCAGCTTCTTCCAACTGTGTGTGTTTTAATAAGTTTGCTCAATCTGCCAATCATACTGTGCTGTTGTGCCACCTGCAAAATGCGTTAAAAAGGCTACAAACAGCACAGTGTTGAGCTGATCAGATCATATTTCAGCTGCGGTCACAAGTCATCATCACTCACTTTGAACAAACTCACACTTTCTCTCACCCTGCCACACACAGACACACACACATTTTCTTCATCTCACCTCCACCCACCTATCCAAAACACATTTATTCCACCGACTTCAAGGGCATCAGAAGTGTCAGAACTTTGAGTCCTGCCCGAGGTAAACTTCTCTTCGTTTGAACCTGACACAGGATGAAGCCACACACACACACACACACACACACAAAGGAGAAAAAAAAGAGAAAAAAGCTTTTAACTAAAAGGAAACTCAAGTCATGAGCAGCTGCCCCTTCACCCAGCTTACTTGAAGCCATGTTATGACAAGTGAGGACAAAAGGCCGAGTCGTCATTTGACTCTGAAAGGAGACAGAGAATAGGTGTAGATTGCATGTGTTTAAATACTGACCGTCATGAATACCGCATCAGAGTGATGGTTTGTTCTGTGTAAAACTTTGTTTTCATATTTGCGGTGAATGGGTCTTCCTCACGTCGCAAACAGAAACAACAGTGAATGCATCATGTTGACACTTCAGGTAAATGAAGTGCACGAGATGCATGTAGATGAGCGGCGGGAGCATATGTCTCTGTCATTTAAGATGTTTCTGGGTGATTTAAGGATTGTTATCTGCGGTTACGTAGACAAAACTTCTGTAACCTGAAATATGTGTGATTACAACCTCCAACTGAACTGTTAAAGTGAACTGAAAGTGACATAAAGTCATCTGATAACATATGTGTTTACATGCCTCTTAGAACTTGTGCAGAATAAAATAGTCTTTTGACATGTGGAATGTGTTTGCACCTGCTGTGAGGTCTTTAATCTGGAAGTAGTTTAGTAGATTAAGACTTTACAACACTTGATTTTCAACAACTTGTTGGAGTGAGCCTTTCAGCATTAAGGTACAAAGCCATTAAACATAAAAAAAGGGTTCTGAGGTTAGATATACTCTACTAGAATAAATATTAGTGTCATATTGCCTTTCCATTTCCTACCTGAGTGTCAGTATTAATGAATTTAGACATGCAGTCTTCTTCTGTGTTGCCTTTTGGAGGCATTTTAATATCACATCATGCTTCTTCAGGTGCATGTTTGACCAAAATAACTTCTCTTCTGGCATTGTCACTGTCTTCTGTGTACAGGAACACCAAAGACAAATGTTATTCATACAATACAAACTGACAAATTAAGAGTTTTTACTTCTATTCCTGTGAGAATGTGGACAACGACAGACGTATCTGTTGTCCCACCTTCTCACTGGCACCCACTACATATTTGTAGTATAATCAGAAATTGTATAATTTGAAGCAGCAAACTATTCATATGAAAACAAATATTCATTTCTACATCTTGATTTTTCTGAAATGGATGTATATTATTTGATTTTATTACATATATGTCTATTTATCATGTAGTCCCTTAACAGAAAATGTTCAGCTGTGTCAGAAAATGTGCTGACGTAGAATTAAACAGTTTTTAGCAGTTGATTGAATTGAATTAAAAACACCATTTGCTTCCACAGTAGTCATGAAGCAACCCCCCCAAATGAAGCAACCCCAGGTCATAACACTGCCCCCACAGGCTTGAACTGTAGGCACTATGCATGATGGGTAATCATTTCATCACCCTGATGCATGTATCACTCTGGAAGAGGGTTAATCTGGACTCATCAGACCATGTGACCTTTTTCCATTGAAATATAGTCCAGTTTTTAGGTTCTCCACCAAACTGCCTTTTTTTTCTAATGAATGATAAACTCCTCATTGCATCAGTTAGAATTGAAGATTTTTTTTTGACTGTGTTTGATGATAATTCTGTCTTGTGTTTTTTATGTATGTATGTATTTATATTTATTTTATTACCATTAACCATTTGATTTTATTGTTTTACTGAGAACATTGTTGTAGTTTAATTGTTTTTAATGTATTTCTTTTAATTGTTTTTATGATGTACAGCACTTTGGAATATATGTATATATATACTATATAAATAAAGTGGATTAGATTGGATTGGACAGTTAAAACAAACCACTTTGTTTTTCTACTATTAACTTATATGTTTTTTTTTTTTTTTGCCTAAACCTAAAAGCGTATAGAGAGGGTGTATCTGGAATCTGTCCATCAGCATCAGCACTGCAGCTTCTACCCATCAACTGACAAAAGCTGAAATACTGTTACAGTGAATAAGACAGAAAACATTACTTTAAATGTTGTTATTTACTTTCCACCACTTTCTGTGTATGACAAGATAAACTAAACAACACTGACAGTTTACAGTGGAGTCTATAATTTCAGGGCTGGTAAGTATTTAGTCGTACCATTCAGTCCATGTGTAGTATTTTTCATCTTCCATACATACCTCAAGTGCAGTGAGGGGTAATTTCTGACAGATGCGGCGGGGAAATGAAAACAGTGAGGCATTAGCGGGGGCTGTGGGAGCTGTCAGAGCTGCGTTGTTGTGCACAACCATGAGGACAGTTGTTCCAACAGGTTAATTGTCTGTTCCCACCCCAAACGTCCCGTCCCGAATAACTCGGAGCCGTGAAGACATCTTGTGACATCCAGCGTTCCGGACCAGTAACTTGGCCACTCTCATCCACCCCCACCTGCTCAACACCAGCCAACACACACTAATAGACACACTCACGCTGACAGGGTCCAGTCTGTCTGGCCCCCAGCTGTTTGGCCACAGATGGGTGGCTTCCTGTCAGAGTCTTTTCCAGATGTAAAGGGTTTTTCCCCCTTTCTTTCACTGCCTTTCTTCTCCTCTCTTTCCCTCCCCTGAAGTGTTTTGTGTGTCTGTCCCAAATCATCAAAGCTCATGTCCAGAGTCCTGCCCAAGCTTTTTGTTTCCTCCCTCTGTCTTTTAACCTCTGAGCGCTCATCTTCCAAAAATGTTGTTTATATGTGACTAAACTACAACTTTTTTTTATTAAGTAACAGTTGAATTTGAAGTTTGATGATGTTTATAATCTATCTATCTATCTATCTATCTATCTATCTATCTATCTATCTATCTATCTATCTATCTATCTATCTATCTA
>JAPSES010000019.1:14876052-14898586 GCA_029822895.1 Maxillicosta whitleyi | reverse complement strand
TATATATTACTTTTACACACAGGTCAGTGTTATATTAAAGTAATTCAATGCAGCCAGTGTCGAAGCAGTACAAGTTAAATGATACTGAAGGTACTTTGCATAAAATGACTGTTGAACAGGGAGGTGAGGACAGAGAAGAGGTGAAAAAGAGGGCAGAGTTGTTTTTGGAACAACCAAATATTAGGCCATGTAACGCTAACAAACATACAGAAATGAGACTGAAAGTGATCCTGACTTCGCTGTGAAGCTTCAGTCTGTCGCAGGTTAACACAGTGAAACCTTATACCACTGGTGCAACGTACAGATGGTGTAGGAGATAACTGCTTCAGATAATCATGCCAAGATTAAAAAACAGCACATTATGAAGACCTGCTTGGTGTTAAATGTCAGTAAGTCATTCATTTGTTGTCTCAGTTATGATTGAGGATAATGATAGTAATTAGCATCAGTTTATGGAAATGCATTTGTCTTTCTGGCACCACTATTTCCAAATAAAAAATAATCTTTTCTAGAGTTAAATGTTAACTTTTTGGAGCTTCTTCTTCTTATTATTATTATTATTATCATTATCATTATTATTACCATTATTATTATTATTATTACCCATCCATCTCCAAAAGGGTTGTGGGATTATCAATATTGTGATGATTATTGCTGGTACTCGGGTCATTTTATTTAGTATTCAGTGATGTTTGTTTGTTTGTTAACACTCTAGCACCAAACTATTGATTGAGTTCAAACCAAATTTGGTTTATAGATTATCAGTGACTCAGAATAGATGTAATTACATTTTGGGAAGAGTAGGTCAAAATTCACACTCTTTATGATTTTTTTTTTTAAATCGTTTTTTTTTTTTTTTTAACTCCCATTTACTTATAATGAGTTAAATTTCAAATGTCTATAAAAAAACATCAGTTTTTGTTTCAATTTACTTCAAACATGGTACATACATACGTAGAAGTAACTGATACGCTGGGATCTGACAAATGTGTGTGACTTCATGGGTTTGTCTATTCATACACCGTTTTTAAAACAACAATCTGACAAACACAACCATAACACGTCCGCATCACCTGTCTAGTTTTCCATTATACACCTGTGTATTTTGCAACTTTAGAACCGGGTTAAAGATAACGTGTGTCGAGTGTCACATGATCCCGATTCATGCCATCTCAGCCCTCTTTACAAACACAAACCTATTCACCCACTAATCCAGTATTAAACATGTCCGAACACATTCAAATCTATCCACCTGTAGCGTCCACCAGCCTGGGTTTGATCCACAATGTGCACCCTTTATATATACAGATCTGTCTATTTTTAGCATATGCCCAGATAAAAAGCAGACCTCAGACTCAGGTAACAGATACCAGGGTCCATGTGTGTCTGTTCCCAGTCGGTTCTGCAGCTGCACACGCTCCACCCTGTATCTGAAACCTGGGCAGCTTCCCTTCACATCTCTGTTTAGTTTCCCACATTAGCACTGCTTTAGCCACTGTTATGATAACAGAGCCGACCTGACCTGACCACTCGGCTTCTTCCTCCCCTTCAAGCCTTCCGTGACGGGAACCTTTGCCCCATTGTTCTCCCTCTTTCGCTGTGTCTTTTTGTACACCCACAGGCTTGTTTGGGCGCTCACTTTTCCCTGCAGTTGGACTTCCAGCATCTTAGTTTATTTACCTTGGCATTCAACAAGAACTTTTCTACTTGAAGGTCAGGACCTATGGACCGTTCTACATGGAACTGCTTTGTCATGTCCCCTTGGATCGTCAGAATAAAGCTTGTCATCGTGTTGAGCTCAGATGTTACATAGGCCCTAATACTGAAAGTAATGTCCTTCACTCTCAATGTAAAGGGTTGATTCAAAACTAAGAACTGATAGGATGGGAAATTAAGAAAAATAATTCCACTTATCAACATTTTTTTTTTAAATGCCAGAACTAAATAAACATTAATAATAAATAAAAGAACAATACAATACAAATTAATGGCCTTTGCATTTTAATGAAAATTAAAGTAACTTCCTTTAGTCTCTCATCCAGGCACAAATGTCATTTACACTGGAAAAAAAACCCTAAATCTTACCAAGTGTATTTTTCTTATTTCTTATCAAAAATATGTCATCACACTTAAATAAGACATAATCACTTAAAGAGTAACTTTTTTTTTACTAAGATATAAGATCTTATTTTTAGACAATAGATCTTGAAAATCTTATTTCAAGAAATCTTATCAAAATAACTTTCACTTGTTCCATTGTCAGATTATTATTATTTTTTTGCTTAAATGAAGATTTTTTTGCTTAATTCAAGTAACAATGTACTTAAAAATAACATATATAATGTCCATTTGTACACATATATTATTTTTGTTTTCTAATTTCTAATCAAAATATCTCATCACACTTAAAATAAGACATCACCTAAAGAGTATTTTTTTCTTAATTCAAGATTTTTTACTTAATTCAAGCAAAAAATAAATAAATAAATAAATAAAAATTTGCCAATATTGAAAATGATCTTTGTAGGATTTCTTGAAACAAGATTTTCAAGATCTATTGTCTAACAATATGTTCTTATATCTCACTTATTTTAAGTGACATGAGGTAAGATTTAGATTTTTGCAGTGTAGGTCAGTTAAAAGGATTTAATTTCTTGACTTCATCCTCAACCAAAATTCTGCATCTGCTTACATCTCATATTACTGCAGTCTACCAACAGCCTACAGTCCACCAGAAACAACAGAACATGTTAGAACATTTGTAATCATTTGCATCATCTGCATTCTTATGTGTGCAACCAGAGAAAGAAAAAACAAAGCTGCATTAGATTTGAAAAGAAAAATAATTGCAAATAAATTGCAAATCAGCTTTATCTTTACTCACATCACCTTAATATAATATGAAGACTATCAAACCATTCTAAGCTCAGAATAATGATGATTAACGTCACTGGAATGTGCACTGTCAGCAGCTGAATTTGTGGTCCAGTACTTTGTCTTGTGCGATATCCACTGATGGAAAGACCATCTTTTCTATCAGTTATTATTCCACGCATTGAAACGGATTATGTTATTGGAAACTTGCACAATGCATGACAAAAAATAATAAATAATGACTAAAAAATACAACAATTTGCGGAGGGAAAATATAGGCAGTAAATAGAAAGACATTGCCAGAAGAAGGAATATTTATAGTAGTATTTAAATGTGTATTTTATGTAATTATGTATAAGCCTTTATGCACAAATTGTAACATGTATTCAACTCAAATCTGATAATGACAAATGAATAATAACAAAAATGGATCAGTTCCTCTAAATAAAACTTACAATAAATATGCACAAGCTAAAAAGTACTAATAGTTCTTGTTTTGTTTTTGTTTTTTTAACCTCTGTATCTGCTGGGAAGAGACAGACCATTAAAAACTAGGACTATCTTATTTCATCTTATCTTACCTTATCTTATCTTGTGTTATCTCATATCTTACCTTATATTATCTTATCTTACCTTATTTTACCTTACCTTATGTTATCTTACCTTATCTCATCTTATTTTAACTTACCTTATCTTACTTTATTTTATCTCATTTTATCTTATCTTATTTCATTTTATCTTACCTTATTTTATTTTATCTTATATTATCTTATTTAACTTATCTTATTTTATCTTATCTTACTTTATGTTATCTCATCTTATCTTACCTTACCTTACCTTATCTCGTCTTATCTTATCTTACCTTAAACCAAACTCCATACTCCAAACACCTTTTCTGAACATCATTTTGGAGACATTATCATTCACTACTTTCATAAAAACACCAAATAATGAATATTATCTGACAGAATGTGGTTCATATCTCCACGTCTGAACCTCGAGGGGTTCTGAAGCTGCTCTAGAGACTCCACCACCTTACTAAGACACCTTAACTAGTTTCCCCCCCTTCTATTTGTCATACCTCTGCATTCTCCACCTTCTTGTTCGGGGCCTTTAAACCTCCAAAGCTTTTGCTCATTGAACTTATTAAGTACAGAATCCTGGGAATCCTGAACTCCTGGCCAGTGATATAAGAGGATTAACTGTCTTTTAAATTGACACTTATTGCCTTGTATTCTATTTCTCTTCTCATCCATCTGATACCCCTGTGTTTGTGTTTATGGCCTGAGTAATCCACCTCTGTTCTCTCACACTTCCACTGCTTTTAAAGGTCTCTTCTAAAGACAGGCTGCAGTATACGTGATATTTGATAACTCAGAAGGACAAAAACACTACAAAACTTAAATCTTACCAAGTGTATTTTTCTCATTTCTTTTCAAAACATCTCATCACAGTTAAAATAAGGCATAATCACCTAAAGAGTAACTTCTCAATGCGATATAAGAACTTATTTTTAGACAGTAGATCTTGAAAATCTTAGATATTGTTCCATTAGCAGACTTTTTTTGCTTTAATTCAAACAAAAAGAAAAAGATTTTCAAGATCTATTGTCTAAAAAGTTCTTATATGTCACTGAAAAGTTACTCTTTAGGTGATTACGTCTTATTTTAAGTGTGGTGAGATATGTAGATTTGAATTTTTTTGCAGTGCAGATACTCACCATGACTGAACAAAACTCAAGACATTGTTAAATCTTTATTTTTTATCCGCATGAGTAACTTATTACACTAAAAAAATGACAAGTTTGTGTTGGTTTTGTTTGTTTCATGTATTTTTTTCTGTCAGTGTATGTCTCTGACAGCCGTGGATACCATGTGGCGACCGTGACATCTGTGATTGGTCAGCTCGGTTAGCCCAAGAAGCAGTTTGTTCTTTTTGCAGCTGGTTTTATTTTAATGTAGGCAAACTTGAAAGCCAATAAAAACCCCATAATCCCAGACTGAGTGTATCCTCTTTCTGGGATCATTTCAAGACAAACTCCAGATCATAACTTTGATGATTGTACAGCAACATTATTAGACCTGCTTCTACTAAAGCGCTTTATATCAACGCTCACATGTTTGACGGGACATTTGTAGAGGAAATTAAACGTGCAATAGAAAAGCCCCCAATTGTCTCCGAGGCATTAGATATGGTGGCCTTTAGTCTGATGTGAGACAGAGTCATATATAAGACCAATTGACAACAGGTATTATTGGGTCTTATTGGAAGGAGGCATCCCAGCAGCATTGTTAATCCTCCAAACTAATGCTTCTACATGCACACGAGCTATCCTTCACTGCTGCAGTAGACCGTATCAATATCTGCACCTGTTGCCTGATTATGGCTCTGTGTGGGGAATAATTCATGACAAAAGTGGAATTTTTCCTCATGCAAAGTATTGGGAATTAACACAGCTCACACTGACAGGAGCAGAGAATAACGCGGCTTATATCATTTTATTTTATTTGTAGATATATATGATATTAACGGTTCAGATATAGTCTCTCATAATCCCCTTTTTTAAAATTGGCTGTTTTGGGGAAATATTTTACTATTATGAGTATTATTATTATTATTTTTTGCACTCATTACTGCATTCACACCTAACTCATGTTAAATTCCTGTTTAATAATATCAATACATGTAAATAATTGGTGTAAAATACAGTTTGTCATGTTTTTCATGGTCATCAGATATGAACCATTTGGACGTTCAGAGGCTCCGTAGTGAACGTGAAACATCATCATCTACCACAACGGGGCCCTCGAGGGCTGATATCCTGCATGTTTTAGATATTTCTCTCTTCTATCACACCTGGAAGCCATTACATCGTTATCAGGCTTCTGCAGAGCTGGATGATGAGCTGATCATTAATTGAACCAGGTGTGATGGAAGAAGGAAAAATTGAAAACATGCAGGACACCGGCCTTCGAGAACTGACGTTTGACCTCCATTGAAGTAAAACCCATGGAGTTGGATCAGTGACAGTGGATGGAAGCAGTTGTTTGTGCTTTAAGTTATTTATATATTTGCTGAAAAAGTCCCTTTTTTGGCAGTTTTTTCTGTTTTTGATTTAACTTATTCTGAACTGTTATGAACATGATCACTACATTACATACTGGAAAATGCACGATTTACTAAATACAGAGGATCATATTACAATAAATGGTGATCAATCCCTTACAAACAGTTAAATATAGAGAAAAAAACAAATATATATATATATATATATATATGATAAATGACAGAGAATGGATACACCTGATTTATGTTCAGTTTATGATATATTTGCTGAAAAGTGTTTCCTTTTAATAATAACCTTTGAATTTACTTTGACTTTTCATGAAAATCAAAATTAAATTTAGAAAATTAAATCTAGGAAGATACATGATTTACAGTGAAAAATGTAAAATTCAAGGGATAATATTATAATAAATGGTAATTCAAAGAACGGTTAAATAGAGGAAAAAAAACATCTGGGAACTGATACAAAAGTAGCACTGGGTCTTTACAGGTTAATTCATTTCTATAATCACATTACATTTGTTTGTCATGCCATATCATAATGACATAGGTGCTGTTCAGTTCAGTTGCAAACCAAGCAATTAACTTACATTTTAAAGAAGATTAAAAAAACAAAAATCATCAAACTTGCAGCAAAAAAGACATAAAGATAGATAATAGATCACTGGCGTGTTTACTTGATTTTCCTGTAGAACTATATGTAGTTTTTTCCAGTGAAGTAATGAGTAATCTTTCTTCATTTACATTCAGACTGTGATCCTAAAGCGCAGGTGCAAACTTTTAGTCACGGTTTGCTAATGCAGAGTTGCATCCTGTAACTTGAGTCCGACTTGTCTCACCAAGTGAAACTCTTTCTCTAACATGTCTGTGTCTTTTGTTTCATAAATATATGTACTATCTGCCTGTTGTCTTTTAAGTTTTATATATATATATATATATATATATATATATATTGCAAGCAAAATATTTGCAATGAAAAATGTAATAATAAAAAAAAGGTCAGCTCTAAGATGAGTCTATAATTGGCTTCAGACGCCCATTAGTGACTTTGGTTTAAGTTTTTGGTTTGTTTCTCTTAAAGACAGTAGTGGAATGTAATAAAGGATTTTTTACTTCGTAAGTTTTTTATTGTAATTGTACTTTACTTAAGTAAAAATAATAATTTATACTTTTACTTTACTTCACTACATTTTGTGGCAGTTATATGTACTTTCTACTCTTTACATTTTGGAAATTGATGCCATTACTGTTACATTATATTAACATCTTTTTTTTTTCATCTAAATCTTGCATGAAAAATCACACACAATATTGACACCAATCTGTTCAATCCACATAATATAGTTGTGACACTGAGCAGTGACATTGTCAGAGGCATAAATAAGTATGTCTACATTCTGTATCATAATGACACAGACTGACGTGTGAGTCCTTGGACTTTTATACTTTAAAGTACATTTAAACGTATGTGTTTAGTATTTTTACTTATGTTAGATTGTCAATGTAGTACTTCTACTTTTACTTGAATAAATATTTTTGCAGGGTATTGGTACTTTTACTTAAGTACTAAACTTCAGTACTTCCTCTGCCCCTGCTTAAAGACAACATGTCATTCCACCTGTACTACTGATTAAAAAAAGTTTGTATATTATGTGGCGTAGTGTTCATCTGCCACACCACAGCCACATCATCACTGCATGAGGCAAAAAAAAGTAAAGAAAAATCTATTTTGAGTGTGTTCGGTAAAGAACTCAGCGCTCTCATTATCCTTGTCATCTGGGTCCGTTTGTATGAACTGTATGTGGGTGCTGAAGAAGACATGTTTTTACAGAGAATATCCTGGAAAATATGTACCTATAGGGCCTTGGGGATGAGTGTTTTCTTCTTTGTCTATTTGTTCCAGGATAAAATAATACAAGGACAATAAGAAAGTGGGACTCCAACCAAGCTGTGTATATTATTGAACTGTGTTTGTCCTTTAAGTAGATGTGTTCCAGGCAGTGCACAATTAGACATCAGATAGAAAACTGTATGCCAATAATAAACCGAAAGGACTCTGATTCGACAGATAACATTAAACTCCAACAAAAGAGAAAAAGGAAAAAAAGACAGGTTTTAGTATAGCATAAAAAACTGCATTTATGAAAAGATAGAAACTTTACTTAATAATGTAATGTGAAGTAATAGCAGTAGTGTTGTCAAAAGTCCAAAAACAGTGTAAGAAAATAGAGTCTTAGTGAAGTAAAAAACAAATAAGAAAAAAAGAAAAGAAAAACTGTCCTCTTTTTAGTCACAGGACACACTACAAACTGTCTTTTTCTTGCAAACAAGGATTTTGTCAAGCATATTTTCATTATAAAATTCACCTCATATTAATAAAATGTCCCTAACTGTGCCAGATAACATGGCTATGAATATAAAAAAAAGTTCTGCATACAGTAGCAGAACGACACTGGTGATACTTGAACAACTTTTCATTTCAATAACATTAAGTCTGTCTTCGATAACTGGCTTGGTTTCTTGCAATAAGCACAGAGTGTTTCAATTTTGGCCGTGTTTCTGGTCCATTATGGTCTTTTAGTGGTTAGATATTATTCTAGTTTTAAGAAATCTGGGTGAGTAAAATGTGCCTTACCACAGTTTAATACACACCAAGTTGGTTACACTTAAGAGTATTTGGCTTCTTTCTAGTAGGGCTGGTTTTGCAGTGCAGAGAATTGTGAAATATCAAATATCTGACATGGATGACCCCAAAGTGAAGAAGGTTTTGTTAGTAGAAAACATATTTTAACCCATAAAGACCCAAACAGCCATAAAAACATCTACTTATCTAAACTTAATCTTATCAATGCATAAAAGTAATTGGTGTAAAATACAGTTTGTAATCTTCTCATACATCACATATGACCAATTTGGACATTTAGAGGTTCCATAGTTACCATGGAAACACTGTCATCTTCTACAATAATTGATTCACCAGTAAAACCCATGGAGTTGGATCAATGACAGTGGATGAACACATTTGTTTTATGTTCAGTTAATAATAGATTTTACTCTAAAAGTCACTTTTTCTTTGGCTTTTTTAAACTTTAATCTGAGCTTTTATGAACATCTACATGAACAGTCAATTAAATATAGGGAAAAAAAATAGAGGGAAATACCAGATGTTTCACTTACAATGCAAATTTCAGAGGGTAATATAATAATAACTGGTGATAAATCGCTTAAGAAAGGTTAAATAGAGAGAGAAAATTCACTTGGGAACAGTCACAAAAGGAGAACTAGGTCTTTATGGGTTAAATCACTGATGTATGGATGAGTGAAACAAAAAAGCTATGCATTAAACATCTTTATCCAATAGATGCATCTGACTGTGTAAATTTGTTTGAATTTGGTGTCATTTATGCTGGACCTTTGACATTTAGAATTATTAGTTGAATGAATAATTGGAGACAATTACCATGAAGTAAATTGCTATTTCATTATTTTCATTAAAATGTCACAGTACAAAATACAAGTCGGACTCTGCAGTTTGATTTCTGTGCCCTGTAGGACTTATTTTTTTCTACATATCTTTTTCTATTCGTCTCCTCCTCTGTGAGACACAATCGTCTCCCTCTCTTACGTTCCCCCTTCCTCCTCTTTCCTCAGATTTCTCTTCCCATCTGCCTTGTCGCTGCTCCTCTCTGTTTCAATCTGGTGAATCTTAATAGGGAACAAAAGTCATGATTAACCTCGGGAGAGGCTGAGATCAAGCTTGACGGAGTGTGAAGTGAAAATGGAGGCTGAGCCTGAGCATTAGAAAGGGAAGTACTAAGGTGCTGATGCAAGAGTTTGACTTTCAGCAGGATACGAACAGAGTGCAAGAAATTCGTTTTAACTATTTTAAGCCTAACACAGAGGACGCCAATGTACGGTATTGAAAAGCTGCTGACACTATGACACTGCACTGTTTTCCAGACAAGTATATTGACGACAGCAGTATCACAAAGAGCTGCGTGTACTGAGGAAATAAGGACGGGGTAAAGAAGACTGCATATTGGCAAGAGTGTCAGTTGGCCGGTGACGCTGTGCATGACCAGGCATGAGAGAGTGAGCTCAGAGAAAGACTAAGAGGATTATTGGCCAGGATGAACCTCCAAAGTCAGGGTTAAAGGTCACGCAACAGTAACAGAACAGGTAGAGGACAAAGGAGGACAGTAGTATTTAATGCACGGCTGTTTTCACAGATGAATTTAGCCACAAGAATCACCTTTAATATCCACTCAAGCGACTCTTTTCATTTCACTCAGATTCAGTCAGACATCATGTTCACAATGTTCTGACTTTACCTCCTATAGGCGCTTGTATCAGGTGAAAAGGGTAAGATGAGATGACATAAGATACAATGATGATAAGATATGATAAGATAATACAAGATGAGATAAGGATAAATGTAGTGACTCAGATCATGACTATTACACATTTCTTCCTCCTGTTTTCAGCTTTTGCTTAAATATGCAGCTTTGTTTTTCTATCAGTCATTGTGAAACTTGGCTTAGCTTGGCTGATCTTGGCTAATAATGTCCAGTTTCTCCATCATTGGGCCTGATTTCACTTTAATGAAGGGCTTGGAGATCTCGCAATCAAAATTTGTCATATAATATGCTTTTTTTTTTTTTTTTTTTTTATCCCCGTGACCCTCATGAGGACGAAAACACTCACAAAATGGATGGAAGGACAGATCAACTTTTTAAAGGAACGGAATGTGCCAGTAAATGAATAATATATAAATAACAGTGCGGTTAAGATCCTGTCAGAAATTGTCAGCTAATATTTATTTTAACTGGTCCAAGAACGTGTACAATGGCTCTGTTTTGCAAAGACTGTTGCTCTATGGGTTCATAGCATTAATGTTGCTAGACTAGTGCGTTACCAGTTTGTCAGTAATGATTCTTTAAAATCTACCTACACTAGGTGTTAATTGTATTAATTTAAACCATAAAGGCCCAGTGTGTCATATCTGTCCACTTTCTCTGTTCTCTGCTCTGCCCTCTGTCACCCTTTGACCCACTTTCCTGATCAGTTTCACTCAGATCAGCTGATGAGCCACACCTGTGACTCATCATGGCTTTAAATTCTCCTTCTCTCTCTGCTTCCTTTCCAGATCATTGTTGCATTGCATGACTTTCCAGTGTTATCTCCTGTCTGGTTTTCTTAGGTCTTTGACCCATCTCTGTCCTACACCTGCCAGCCTGCCTCCTTCCTCGACCCCTGCTTGCATGACTACGATTGCAGCCTTTGGTCCCCGGTTTATCACCTTTGCCTGTTCGACTACGTTCCTGAGCCTGTTCCCTGTGACTTGACCCGCCTTCCGTCCTGACCAAGCCTCCCTTTCACATGTCTGTAGCAGCAAAACTATTGGTTTAATTCATACCAAATTAGGTTTATAGATTGCTATTGATCCAGAATAGATGTGATTACATTTTGGGAAAAGTTTTTTTTTTATCCCTTTTTCTCCCATTTACTTATGATGGCGAAATGTCAAATTGCTATAAAGTTTCAATTTACTTCAAACCTGGCACATGTATAGAGACAGTTGACATCAGCACATGCATAGACATGATGAGGGGCAGGGGTTGTTGTGCCTGGAACAACATGTTTGTTGTTATTTCTCCTGTTATTTGTTCCGTTGACCTCAGCCAGTCAAGGCAGATGCTGCCTGTTAGGCAGTGCCTACCCAGAACTGGCTTTGTCTGATGTTTTTCCGTCTGTAAAATCAGTTCTTTCTCCTCACTGTCACCTTGGGCTTGTTCCTGGAGGATTTGTTGGGTTTCTTCTCCATCTTTTTTAAACCTTGATCTGGATTTGTGAAGTGCCTTGAGGGAATCATGTATTATGATTGGCTCGATAGAAATAAAATGAACTGAATTGAGATGAACTTTGCAAATGAGATGCATGAGCTAAATCAACAGCTGCTAGGAGATGAAACTGGAGAATTCATTAATAATGGACTGAAAAGTATGGAAAACAGAAAAGACGATGAGGAGTATTGTATTCAAATTCCAAAAATGAGATAATATGTGAAATATAACAAATAAAACTGAAAATGAATCCACTGACTCGGGTCAAAGCTAATTATTCTAGCAAATTATTAGATACGGTACAATACGAACAATGTTATTTATCCAATGAATGTCCAGTTGTGTAGAGCAGATGAATGTACGCATAACACAATACAGTTTGTGCACAATAGTTACTGAAATCCTTTATGTCTATAAGGTCCGTATTTCTTTGAGGGTGGTAGATACAAAACAATGAAGAATGATTAAATGATTAAAATGACAATGATTAAAACAAATGAAAACCACAGCGTGTGCATCAACCTGCAGAGTGATGGTGAAAATCCATTTCCAGGCTGAATCTACAAAAAATAAATTTATTAAGCAGAAATATTAAAAAAAAAAAAAAACAGAAATAAAAATTAAGAGTATGTGAAAGTGTGAATAATTCAGTTAAAAAAAGGAAGAAAGAAAGTTAGATTTGTGCAGTTTTGATCAGGAGTCAGTTTTGTCTGCATAATATATAAAAAACAGGATGTTTTTGTGCCTATTTTCTCACAGCAGTGCAGTGAATCATTAAACCACATCATTAGAGTTGAGCCACAGCCATATTTGACCTGGATTTCATTTTCCATCTTTTTTGAAATTGACTCTAATCAAACTCTCTTCATTTGTTCGAGTTACAGAGCTGTTTTTCTCTTGCTGTTTTTCAGAAGTCATTTTGGACTATAAGAGCTCAGGGCCAAATAACAAATTCTTTACAAATTGATGCTCACCTTGCAGTGAGACTTTTTCAAACTCCTCAGGAAAGTGCTTAAGATCACACTTCTTCACATGGCTTTCAGTAAAATAAGAGCACAGTTTTCTTTTTTTCCTCAAATAGATCCACAGTGGGAGCAGTTTCTAATATAATAAGAGTCAGCTTTGTGCAGATTGAAGATACGCTTCATTCCACTGTCACTCATCAAGACCTCACAGGTCATGTCATATGTATTTTTGTGTGTAACCTTGTGTTTCACACCCACTTTGAATGTTATCAGCTCATTAAATGGACCTCAGTAAGTGTGTCTTTTGACATGTATTCATATAAATACAATGTTTCCCATAAAGCTGGAATAATTTAGTTTTCAGTCACATTTTTTATTCTTATTTAGTTATCACATTTGACCACATACGATGATTACATACTGCAGGGGTGTCAAACTCATTTTAGTTCAGGGGCCACATTCAGCAAAATCTGATCTGCAGTGAGCTGAACCAGTAAAATAATTACATTACATGACTTACAAAGTATAAGCATGTATAGCGTAAAGGGCCTTGTCCAAGGGGCCACCTGGGATTCAAACTGGCAACCTTCCGCACTGAAGTCAGCGGTGTAAACTATTAAACTATCCAGTCGCTACCCAATCGACATAATAATATACTGTATAAATAATCTCAACTTGAACTTTTTCTCTACGTTTTAGGACAAAAAAAAGGAAATTTACATTGTGAAAATATTTACATCTACAAACTATCCTTTCAAACACTGTGAATAACATGAACTAACTGAAAAAATAAGTGTAATTTTAGCAATATTTTGCTTCATTTTAACATTTACGCATGTCCATTACGACTTATAGATCACAGTGGATCTACAAATACACAAAAGATTTAATAACAGGCAGAATATTGGTAAAATTGTATTTACTTCTCTTAAGACATTTCAGGTTATTCACAGTTTTTGGAAATTTCCACTTTTTTTAGTGTAAATACATGACATTGCTTACACAATTGTTTACAAAGAGAACATTTTTAAGTTTAGTTATTTTTAAGTTGTCATTATTAATGTTATTATGTTAGTATTTTACTGGTCCTGTCCACTTGAGATTGAATTAGTCTGAATCTGAACTAAAAGGATTGTTAATATCTTAGTGTAATTTTTGCATTTCGCAAATTCATCCCAAGGGCCAAACTGGACCCTTTAGTGGGCCGGATTTGGCCCCCGGGCTGCACGTTTCACACCTGTGAGTCCCAGTTACACTTTGTAGATCAGGAATACATTAGTGCCATTTCATGAGAAGAGGTAAGAATATTTTATTCCAAATTTATGGTCAACAGTCTATTTGTCACATAACAAAAACATTTTTTATTAGCCATGACTTGTACATCCTAAACCAAACGAATAACTTGTAGTGAAGGGAAAACTACAAGAGAGAATACAGTTCTGGAAAAATCTTTATATTTGATTCACCAGCAATATTTAGGTTTTGTAAAAAAAAAAAAAACAAATAAATAAAATTAATCGCTAATGAGGGACAGACTTCATTTGCATCTAATAACATTGATGATTCTGCAAAGTCCAGAGTTTTCACATGAACTTCACAAGAAAATCCTGAAGGAGGAATTAATTAAATAATCAGTTTATCGGTTTTATTAAAATATAGTTTTCTTGTATCTGTGTTTGAATATGTTTTTTTTTTTTGTTTGTTTTTGTTTGTTTTTTTGTTTTTACTTTTTTCTGCGTACATTGAAACACAAGTACCAGCACCTTATGCTCCTGACATTCTCAAAGCAGGTTGGTTTCTTAAGCTGTAATGAATTATCCATTATTTCTATTGCATCATCCTTGCGTCCTTTCACAACGTGTTCTTAAAGTAAATGAATGAGACATAAATGCATTAAAAGTTTATCTGTCGGTGCATCTGTGGGGCTGGAAATGTCTTTAAAATGTCTACTTTTACTTTTGCTTTGAGGGTACTTCACACTTTTTCACTTTTACTGTAGTAAAGCTGTTGAATCAGTACATACATTTTTACTTTTATTTCTAGTATTTGTGCTACTTATATAATAGTAGTTTTTTTTGTTTTGTTTTTTTTTAAATAATTTCTGAGAAAATCCATAAACTGAAAGGTTTTGGAGTTGGTGTGGACAGACCCTTACGTCACAATAAGATGTCAGAGTCAGGTCAAGCAGGTGTATCTATAATCAAACTCTTGACGTGAAGACTCTTTCAGGACGTGCAGACATCCTGGCATGCACATGATGTCAGCAACATGCATCTGAAAGAGGCAGTCATATGTTTTCCCCTCATCTGACTGCGCCATACATCAGACAAACTGCCACTTCCCCTCTGGCTTATAGCCGTGACCATCCTTCCTGTGATGCTCTTCCAGAAGTCTGATGGCTCCACATGACGTTATAATCATGTCATCCAAACCGAATCCCCATTTTTTTTCTGTCTTTTTTTTTTTTTTTAAATGAGCGCCGCGTAACATCGTGAAACACTTAACCGCAGCCCTCTACAAGAAAATCCACTTCTCCTATCATCAGCTATCTGGACATCAGATTTGTCTCTCTAATCAACATTCAAGGGTCTAATGGACATTCTTTGGTTTCTGCAAGACTATCAAATGAGAGAAGGGGGAGGTTTTAATCTCCCCAATTACTCTGTATCTCCTGGTAATACAATCAACCCGTGCAGGCACGATGGCAAGCCTTCAATGACTGCAAATCAAAAACAAATGCCTAAGAATCGGGTATTGTCCGTCCGTTGTACGCTCTCAGCTCTTTGCTAAAATGCTGGGGGAGAAAGTGGCTGAGAGAGGAAGAAAAGAGGGAGATAATTTAGAAAAAAAATCCTCCAGCAAGTCAGATGAAGCAGCCGATAAAAAGTTTTTTTGGAACGGAATTCCACACCACCATGAAATAGGATTTTCTGCCCCGAATCAAGAAAACGCTGGAGCTCCGATCACCATTTTCCCTCCTCCTTCTTCCCCTTTAATCTAATTTGAAGCTTTTAATGGGAGTAAGGAAACGATTTGGGGTTGCTGGATCTCGCTCATCTCTCATAGATGTAACTGCGATCCTGCATTTATGAAAAGTGCTTTCGGAGCTGGCTCGTCTGTCGGTGAAAACAGTGGTTTTGGATCGAAGGCTGTGAGGTGGGCCTCCGCTGGCCGACCAAACCCTTCGCTCTTTACACCCCATCTTCTGACTCACCTCACACCGACGCCAGAACCACAGAGACGATTAGAAGAAAAGAGAGTGTAGAAAGATGGAAAGGAGATGAAAATGGTAAGTGAGAAGGGGGAAAAGCAGGCTGGCGGTGAGTCAGGTTGGAGTTTCAATGCCCGGCTGCTGCTCTTGCTGCCTGTCCAAGTCCCACTTTCCTTTCCTGGAAATCAGATTCTCCCTCTATCACTTTCTGGATCCTGTCTGCAAGGCCAGCAAATAAATCACCTCCCCTCCCCTCTCTGTCGCCCATCTTTACAGTGTCTGTCCCTGCGTAACGACGAGCTGCCGTTAACATAGTCAGCTTGGGATACTCGTTTGTAGATTGTATTGTATTAATGTGTTTAACCCTTACATACCAGTCGGGTCAAATTTGACCGCCCAGGAAAACAGTCCCCAGGGGCTCGATGGGGTGACGCGCACACAGGTGAGTTTCATCAGGGGTGTTAGGTGTTGGTTTATGTAAATATTTATTTATATATTTGGGCATGATATTTTTATTTTTATTATTGTTGTGTATAGATCAGATGTGGGGCTTTATAGCTTGTGTGTGTAAATGATTCCACCTGTAGGAATATCTCTCACCACTTGAGGCAGCGATGGGTATAAAAGCTGCACAGTTGTTGGGTTAGGTCCGGTCGCTGTTCTACTGCGTCACGTTACGTCAACACGCCTCTACCTAGATCCGTTGGAGATGCTGAACGTTGATTGGCTCCTGAAAAATAGGGTGGATTTCCCGATTCTGCCGGAGACCCGAAAGCTGTGAATAGTATGCTTTGCCAGACTGTGTGAAAGTCGCGGGTGGGTGATGACACGGAAAGGGCGGGCCCAGGCTAGCAGCATACAGCACTGCCATTAGAGTCTAAAGAACCAACCAAGAATGAAATACAGCACAAGAAAAAGAAATGTCAATGCTAATAGTAAGAACCCGTAAATTACATCTCAAAACGTAAATGAACTAGTGTCAAAATGACCTCGTCCACACAAACACACCTCACCTGTTGTTTCTATCATTGTGTTTCATGTAAGGATGCTACATCTCAGGGTATTCTATAGTGTGTTTCAAACTAGCATGCACAAAATGTCTCAACGTGTTACCAATGGCAACACTTAAAGGTCACCTTGTTTGACCAAGATCATCACATTGAAATTCAAGAACCCTCCTTCATCGAGCCCTTGTCAAGATGAGCATCTCACATAGGCAAGTGTGACACAATCACATGCAAACACTTGTATAGCAACATAACAAGAAAAGAAAAATAAAAGCTGCTTCAAACCAACCACATATTTATGTAAAAAAAAAAACTACGTAAACTGATGTTTTAGGTTCTTGTGAATTCTTTTACGCCCCTGCAAACAATCATGTGGGGGAAAGCATGCAGACAGACCTTGGTTTCAATGGATTCCTACTCACGGAAAACGTTTGATTAAAGAAAGCTTTCACTCCAACTGATGTTGTAAAAATTGTGCAGCAGCGCTTGCACAGAGGTGTATCCAAAGCTCTACTTTGCTATTATATAGTGTCTGGCCTTGATTCAAGCATCTACAAAACATTACATTACAAACTCACCTCAACATTACAAACAGCTTCATGGACATTGGAAAATACTGTCTAAAGCAACTTATTTTGATGGAAAAAGGAACACAGCAAGATGGGCAATTCACTCCAGACCAGTGCACAGTTAATAATGCAGATTCCCCACATCCCTGCTTTGTTTTTTCATATTGCACTGGTGAGAAATTACTGTAAAGGACAATAGAAACAAATAAAAACAGGCATCGCAGTAGTATCCACAACACATGCCCCCTCAGGTTAAGGATTATGTAAAGCAGCAGCATGCTTCCTTTGTGAAATACACTGAAAGAGGGGAATGTTTTTAGGGTAAATTGTTTCACAGGATAGATTTCCACAAAGATTGTTATGTCACAGCAACAAAAAAATAAATAGAATAACAACAGAATTAAAAACAGACTGCAGAGGAAGACATGTACTTTTATTTTTATTTCATATATACATTAAAAAAAATAGAGGTAATAGGAAATAATGGTCAATAGATATGCAAAAAAAGTACATGTAAATGGTAGTTTCAGTGTCTTTTTAGTGTCTACAATTTTACAGGGATATAGTGAACTTCAAGAATGACGAATGACTTCCTTATATGTTTTTCTCATCCTGGAGATAAAATCAAAAGTCAGGTAATTGGGGTTAAATTCATTTGCACGTTTATAAATTTAGAAAATGTAATAAATGCTAGATCTCAGGTGGATATTATATTTGTCTTGGACCACAAATTAATGACAAAGTGAAAAATACAACTAATATTTTTGGTTGATTTGGCTACAGTTGAGCTTTTGAGTTTTGGTTTCTTGAAACTGCATCATTTAACCAAAGAGGTGACATTCATATGATTTTATATCTTAAAAAAAAATATGTATCATATTATCATGTGAAGCACTCAAACCAACCTGTGAGTTCAACAGCGTCCAGAGGAGGGTTGTGCAATTGTGAAAGGTTTGTTCAGTTGCTTTCTGTTCCTCCTTGACTCAAATGTTTAAGTACACAGCAAAAATTTAAATCTAACCAAGTACATTTTTCTCATTTCTAGTTAAAGTATCTCAAATAAAGACCCAAACATCCACCATCAACCTAAACCATCTACTGATCTTAACTGATTCATAACTGTCTGTCCACTAATCCTATCATTACATGTAAATAATTGGTGTAAAATACAGTTTTTCATCTTTTCATGGTCATCAGATATGACCCATTTGGACGTTCAGAGGCTCTGTAGTTACCATGGAAACACCGTCATCTTCTACAATATTGATTCACCAGTAAAACCCATAGAGTTCGATCAATAACAGTGGATGGAAACACTGGGTTTATGTTCAGTTGATGATAGATTTGACTTAAAAAGATACTTTTTTAAAAAAATTTAATTTCTTCTGTTTTTGATGTAATAACCCTGAACTTCCATCTGACTTTTGATGAACATCTACATGATCAGCGAATAAAATATTGGACAATAGATGACTTTCACTGAAATAATGCAAAATGCAGAGAATATTATTATAATAAAATAGTGATAAATAATTTTGGAACGGTTAAATAGAGAGAACAATTGATTTGGGAACTGACACAAAAGTCACACCGGGTCTTAATGGTTAAAATAAGACATAAGTTTCTAAAGAGTAACTTTTCAGTGAGATATAACAATTTATTTTAAGACAATAGATCTTTGAAATCTTATTTCAAGAAATCTTACCAAGATAATTTTCACTTGTTCTATTGGCAGATTTTTATGCTTGAATTAAGCAAAAAATTAAATTAAATAAAAAAATAAAAAAAATAAATAAATCTGCCAATGGAACAAATGACTCTTTACGTGATTATGTCTTATTTTAAGTGTGATAAGATATTTTGGTTAGATTTACATTTTTGCAGTGTAAAGATAAACCTTATGGGAATTAGCTTGAGTGATATTGCTACACATACAACTGGTTTTAACACAATACAACCAAACTAAACATCAACTATTGCACATTCTCTATGAGGTGGAGGATAAACACAATATGAAAAAGTTAAATAAGGAATTAAAGAACAACAAAAATAATATATGTGTACAAATGGACGTTACATAAATAAGGACTGATGTTTTAGATGTAGTATACTATTTTCCTTAAAGTTGGAAAAGAATATTTTCTCATTAAATGAATATGAGAATATGTTTATTTTTGATAAAGTGTAACTGGGACTAAATTTGTAATATTCGCACCAGGTCAAAAGTGATTACGGATATGTTTAAATAAGAATAAATAAAGGAATGTGTCTAAAAACAAAATAGTTCCAACTTTATGGGCGACATTGTATTTAGAAGAAAGACTACAAAAGTTTGTTTTACTTTGGCTGCTTTGTAAATATATGTATAAAAGGAAAATCAAACTTTAAGAAGCGAGCGTTACCGAGGACAATGCAATTTTTCAAGAGAAGTAAAGAACAAAAAAAAAAAGGAAAAAGTTAAATAAATAAATGGAGAGAAAAGAATTAGACTGGGTTTGACATCACAGACAAAGATCAGCAAAGGCCGAATCTCAGCCGAAATAAATGGAAGGAGAAGGAAACTAATAGAAAACTAACAGAGTGAGCCGAAGATGGGGCACACTTTAGAGAAACGGTAGCAGGAAAATTGAAAAAAAAGGAGGTGAGAGATAGTGAGGGTGCTTGTACGTGGCTGCCTGTGGTGGGGATAGTTCACTGTAACCGTGGCGACGATGGCAGAGCTCCAGGTGATGCTAATTACTCCCATCCGTCTTCTTTAGCGCTGCTACTAAAGCACGTTAGTAAAGGCCTTGGAGCAAATCACACAGAGTACAGGTAGATAAATAAATAAATACTTGATTTAGAGGATAAATCTTCTGTTTCTGCTTCTTCTCCGGGGCAGCGAGGTGGCAACACCGAAAACTGTCCAGCTTTACAGGCCTGTGTTTGTCATCCTGCTGAGTGGAGCATTATGAGGAAAAAGGATCTGCAGCTGGAGGCCAAGTGACTGTCCAATCAGGCGCAGGAGAGGTCTGAGAGGGGTCAGGACCACTACCATACACCTCTAATAAGAGTCTGATAAATGCATTACACTTATTTTCATTTATCTATGATTATTTATCCAGGAAGGCTCCAGTTAGAATCTCAATGATCTATTCTTCGACGGAAACCTGCAACAAATACTTTCACACTGAAACTATTCCACATAAAAAACACAACAAAAGGCAATAAGGGAACATAAAAAATGACAGTAAAAGTAGAAAAAAAGAGACAAAATAGACCACACCAGTGATGCAGATGTAAGCATGGTTAATTTTATGTTAAATAACAATAATTTAATGTTTCTTTATATTACACTACTACCATACACCTTTAATAAGAGTCTGATAAATGCATTACACTTATTTTCATTTATCTATGATTATTTATCCAGGAAGGCTCCAGTTAGAATCTCAAAACCTGCAACAAATACTTTCACACTGAAACTATTCCACATAAAAAAACACAACAAAGGCATTAAAGGATCATATAAACGACAGTAAAAGTAGAAAAAAAGAGACAAAATAGACCACACCAGTGATGCAGATGTAAGCATGGTTTATATTATGTTAAATATCAATAATTTAATGTTTCTTTATATTACACCACTACCATAAAGCTACCTTTAATAAGAGTCTGATAAATGCATTACACTATTTTCATTTATCTATGTTTATTCATCCAGGAAGGCTCCAGTTAGAATGTCAATGATCTATTCTTCTATGGAAACCTGCAACAAATACTTTAACACTGAAACTATTCCACATAAAAAAACACAACAAAGGCATTAAAGGAACATAAAAATGACAGTAAAAGTAGAAAAAATAGGAAAAAATAGACCACACCAGTGATGCAGATGTAAGCATGGTTACTATTATGTTAAATATCAATAATCAATAATTTAACGTTTCTTTATATTGACAGTTACAATAGAAGCACCAACTTTTGTCAGCTGAAGCAATATTAATGTCATGTTAACAATTATGCCCATGTTTTTGCATTAATTAACATAAATCAACACACAACTTATATGTTATACATAAATAGCTTTTCTTTCTTTCTTTTTTCATTATAAATGATGAACTCAGCACACAGAATCACTAAGTGGTCTCAATATCAACTTTTTTAATAAAACAATAACAGGAATTATATATATATAAAAAAAGTAATGCTACTCCTCTCCAAGTAGTGCGATAATCAGAGAAAAAAGATTATATTCCCTTATCAGTTTAGACTGCACTAATATTCAAAAATTATTATATTAAAACAGAGAAAACTGAAGACAAAACAACTTTTCCTGCAAAATACAGTATGAACTGAACATAAAAACAACCACTATCATTTGTCAAACTACAGGGGCTTTATTGGTGAATCAATGTTGCAGAAAATGACATTGTTTTGATGTTCACTCCAGAGACTCTGAACATACAAAAAAAGACACATTTGATGTATGTATGCATTCACATTATGGATATTTTAAGCAGACAGTTGCACAGAGATTAGGCACATTTTACAAAGGACCTGAGAATAAAAACACCATAAACAGCAAACTTAAAGAACGTAACAACACAATGAGAAAACAATGAAACCATTAGGAAATTCTATTTTTTTAAAGTATGTTTTTGGCTTGATATTATATTATACACTATTTACTGAAATTAAATGTAGGCTCTGTTCCACATGTGGTGGAACACAATAAGGAAACATATTCTAATCCCTTATGAGGTTATCCTCTTCCAATATATATATATATATATATATATAAAAAGTCACACATGCATCATTTAACTGCATCATCTTCAGTTCTGATTCCAGGACACATTCACTGTCACATCTTTTTTTTTTTTTACCACACAATTCTTATATAGTGCCACAATAAGGTTCATAATATTTGTTATATATTGTAAACCATGTGTGAAAATGATGTCTCATTGTCCCTGAACCATTCTGTCCCAAACCTGATGATCCTGATCAGTCCTGG
>JAPSES010000019.1:14828506-14848071 GCA_029822895.1 Maxillicosta whitleyi | reverse complement strand
GTGATTTATGTATACATTATCCTTTGTGTTTAAAAATTTTCACTGTAAATCATGTAGTTTTCTATATTGAATTTAGAAAACTCAGTAAATTCAAAGGTTATTACATCACAACAGAGAAAACTGAAGAAAAAAAAATGTTATTTACAAAATTATATCATTAACTGAACATAAACCCAGTGTGTCCATCCACTGTCACTGGGTTTTACAGGTGAATCAATGCTGTAGAAGATCATGGTACTTCCATGCTCACTACAAAGCCTCTGAACGCCCAAATGGGTCAAATCTGACTATGAAAATATGACTGTATTATATTTTACATACATTATTTATATGCATTGATAGAATTAGTGGATCAACAGGCATGAAACATTTTAGGACAGTCAATGGTTTTAGGCAGTGGATGTTTGGGTTTTTATGGGTTAACAGATAGAAATTCCAACAGCCTTTGCAGAATCACATATGTATAATGTGGAAAAACAAAGTCATAAGTGGACTTTATATGTGTATATATTTGACAATAGGGAAAGTTTTTGGCTGTGCTTGTTAAGTCTGTGTCCAAGTCTTTGTTGTGCTGCCAACAGGTCCTTTGTTGATCTTAGCCGACTACATTTTAAGCTAATGGTCACTGCTATTGTACACAGTTAAGGAACAGAAAAGAGGTACTGAAGAACTTGGAGAAAGGATTGGATTTTCAAGGTAAACCCCATCCTGAGTCCTTGAATGTATGCGAAATTATCCTTTTTTGCACACTGATCCACCTTTGTCGTTATCTTATTGATGAATCTGAGTCTTCGTGCCGGCCTTGGGGGCCAGTAGAAAACACGACCACCCAACTTGAAGACCTGACACAGATGTGAGCTTCAGTGCTAAATATTATCTCAGGATGCTTCTGTGTTGTAACAGTGGACAGCGTCTGTCCCAGCAGCACTGCAGGGATGGGACATACCACTGCTTCAATGGGACGGGGGGGCTCACAGACGGAGGTCAAAGCAGGGTTGTTGTGATTGAGGAGGGCTCATTGGTGTTTAATTTTGGCGGCCCAATTGTTTCTGAGGAGGTCCTGCTCAGGTCAGGAAAAGAAGAGTTTGTTGGAGGAAACTGCTGCAGTTGTTGAAGCGACAAGTTGATACAAAGGAAAAGTTTGAGGAGAACAGAGATGACTGTATTCAGGACTTCATGTCTAACTAAATAGTTTCTCAAAAAGTACTTAAATATATAAATAAACTCATGAACAAACACACAGACTGCCATTTAGATCACAAACCCCTCTGAGATTCTCCAAAGAGAATTGTTTTCATAATGTAGGAGATTGGGGAGGTGGATGAAATGATCTGAAGATCTGTCAGCTGTTACGGTGAGCACAGAGTCTGTTCAAGGAATGAATTCCACCAATAATGTACCTGCCCAAACTAACACAACTCTCCATACAGTTAATGTAAGCTCCAACTGCCACAAACTTCTGCATGTAAATATAAATTGTTTGCAGATTTTTTTGGTTTGTTTTCTGCAGAACTGGCAACCGATCTTCAAGTCTGTAGTATTGCAACAGCCTTCTGACACAGCTTCCCTCTTTAATGCTATTAACCACCATCTTATGAAGCTTACTGCTACTACTTTCCTACATATGCAAAAATGTGTGCAATGTCTAAAAGTGTCCTTGCAAACAAAAATGTACTTTTACATTTTGGCCCTGTGCCTCTACTCCAGTCTGAAGAACTGTTGCTATTTATTTATTTTTTGTTATTATTATTTTCAATGTGTAGAGCTGGGCATAAAAAAGTAAGAGCTATTACAAAATGCAATAAATAGTAGATGTAGGAATACAACTCATGTGCAAGTAACAAGTAAGAACGATCCACCATTTTGTTTACACAGACATCAAATAAAGGCAGAACATTCCTGTAACAGAAGCGCTGTGTAAAAGGGGTTACTGATATATTTTTTCTGTTTCTAATATAATAACCATCAACTTTAATCTGAGCTTTTAAGAACATCTACATGATCAGTCAATTAGATATAGGGAGATAACAAATTTTCACTGAAAAAACACAAATCGCTAAAGTCATATATATAATTGATATATATATATCTATATAATTGAGAACCGACACAAAAAATAGTGCCTGGTCTTTATAGGTTAATAGTCTACTTACTGCTGTCATCATTTCTTCTGTTTCTTACTTTGATTGGAGGTTTAGCTTTAGCCTGTTATTAGAAATGATGTACTTTTATGTTAACTATAGCTATTAAACTCATACTCATACTATAATTTTTTTATCGTCTAAGAAATGTTGCCAAGATAAGACCCTTTTGACCTTTTACTGATCCAGAAATTATTATATATGCTTTTAGCTCTTCAAATCTGCATTTATTACAACAGCCTTTGTACGTGTGTCAACCACAAACTAGGAAACATTAATAGACTTCTAAATATATAACACCTTTTAGAGTAATTACACTGGCTCCCTATATGTTCTAGGGTTGATTTTAAGATTTTATTGATCACTTTTAAAGCTTTTCATGACTTAGCTCCAAATCAACACCTTAAAATAATCGCCTAAGTCATTTTTTTCAGATTTTTCCAGAAACACAAAAAACTGAACCATTTCTTGACAATATGATACTTATAGTATATGTTATGGTAAAGGAGTAGAATGGCATGATCTGTTTAATTGAGGATGTAGACAATTTTACCAGAAGTGGCCAGCATCATGAGGAGATGATTTAGGCAAAAAAAAAAAAAATCAGTTTTGGAAAAAAATGACACGGGCAATTATTTTGACGGTATTATATTTAAGTCATTTTAAGTCCCAATCAACTGGAGTGCATTCTGTATTTCTCAGGCAGTGGTATTTTAATTGTGCAGACTGAAAACTAAAGGGGAATTTTGGCCCCAAAGAATGCTGTAAATAATACTGTCATATTCAACATGCCTTATTTAGAATAACCCCTAACTCAGAATAGTGAAATATTAGTGTGTACAAAAATGTCAATGCTAATTATGTTTCACTGTGATAAAATCAGGGCATTGACTAAATTAGTATCAAAGTGTGAGTGACATTTAGTCTACAACAGTCCTGGTAGGTGTCATTTCTGGGGTCTGGCTTGTATCCGAGCGTGCACATTGCCAACCTACACCTATCAGAGCAGAGGTCTGACTTGAAAACTGTGAAATAGGAGTGTGAGCTATTCAATCAGCTGTGTGTGTGAGTGTGTATCAGGACTGTGTGAGAGGTCACATGATGAATGCCCCCTTTATTCTGATCCGTCTTCCTCTGTAGACAGCAGATTGATTCCCCTCTCCATCGATTTCAGCATCCTCTCCTCCGCTTATCCTCCTCTACCCACAAATCCCTCCTTTTTGCATCATCCATCACCTTTTCTCACTTTCACACTTTCTCACAATTTCTTCTTTTTTCCTCTCTTTATCCTCCCCTGCATATCCTTTTCATCTCATTTTGCCGTTCTGCCTTTTTTTCTGTCATGTCACACCCTTCTCTCTCTCCTCCCCCTCTTTAGCCTTCTACATAGCTACCTTTCCTCGCCTTTCTTTTCTTCTCTTTGTATTTCTTTCTTTTTCTGCCCACCCTTGTTTCTCAATGCAGCCCCAAAGTTAGAGAGTTGATGATCTTGCAGGAAAAACTCCATCGCCAACACTGAAGAAATCAATAATGTGACTTAGTGCCAGTTAATGTGAGTAAATGCAGCTTTGTGTGCAACACTGCTTCGAGGTTGAGAGGAAGATTCAAACTTCATTTTAGGTTAACTTCTTTTACTATCTCATCAGTTTCCTATAATGGCTTAGTCTAATGAGATTTAGGTTGTAAAACAACACCTGCAGGTTTAAACTGTGAGGATTTAATGCAATCGCTGCAGCATCTACTCTCCTGCAGTCTTGAAAAGTTGTGCTGATCTTAAAGTTGACAATCCATCACCGGTGATGCTTTTCTAGGTGTGTGATTACCAGCTGTGTAGCAGTGATACTTATTCAGGAAGCGTCTACATATGTCTTAACAGCTTCCTCCCCAACAAGAGGTTGTCCTCTTTCACAGACATTTGTCAGTGACCTGGACCTGAGTTGTCACCTGCTGTTTACATGATCACATCCATCATGATGTGACAGCAATACTAGAAATTTCCACTTCAGATGTGATCTGAGCTGCACATGAAATTACCAACCAAGATTACAGACCCACAGCGTATATGAATATGATTTGTCTTGTCATGGTATAGAACAGTGCACAGATGGAAATTTGCATCAGACACTTATAGTCAGTGTTTTACCTATAGTGCTTAGATTTCAGTCACTTTGGAGAAGCAGAAAGGAAGCAGCATGGAAGCTAAGCTGTATGGAGAAAAGCAAAAAAAAAAAAAAGATCTTATCGTGCTTTTCCTCCATGTGGCACTGGCTCAAACTGATTTATTCGTTCTTGCTTTGGGTACCTGGTACTTTACTTTGTGTTCCCCTTAGAGAAGTGTTTCTCAAACTGTGGAGCAGGCCCTCCAGGGGAGACACGAAGGCTTGCCAGAAGCGACAGGGCATCACTCCTGCTTGTTTTGTTTTTTTTTTTCTTCTTCAGGTTCAAACATGTAGCAGGTGGAACTAATGTTTTAGCATTGGAGCACCTTGGACTCGTTTTAGGGACGTACAACAAACCAGTGTACTGCCATAGTGATGTGTCACTAGAGTAGAAAAAGAGTTTAAGTTTATAAAATGGACAAGGTTTGGACTGGAAAATGAAAATGTGCAATGTTTGCACTTTAATTTTCTGAGATGTGTAACATTAATGGGCTCATTGCAGCCACTGATGCTGTTTGAATGTTCATATTTGTTACCAAAATGTATTTATGTACAAATGTATGTACGTAAGAACTATTATCATAGCTGGAAGACAATTTCTCATTTCCTATTTTTATTTGGGAAAATATTATAGTCTAGTCTAGTCTATAGTCTAGTTGAGTTTACTTGTATTGTTCAAGCAGAAATCCAAGTTATTTTTTGATTTGACTAGCAAAGTATTCAAGGAAAAGCAAAAAGAATTGTTATAATATTAATTTTTCTTTCAATAAAAGAAACAGATACAGAGATAAAGTCCTCCCTCAGTGAAGCTGGACATCCTGGTAATGCCACAACACACCCCGAGGAACATCTGCGCCTACATATTTGACCAAAGCCTGTGAGTGTTTCTAATGTTTGCTTGTGTCTTGTGACTTCTGTCCCTCAGGGTTCAAAGGTATGTGTCCACATAGGTAATAAACAGGTGTGAACATGAGTCCTGTCACACATGTTACTTGGAATCTTCACAGAAATTATTCTAGAAAAACAACTTTTAGCCAATGACACACCAGATATGTGTCAGTTTAGGTGTAAATTATATATGGAATACATTCACCTCTTTATTTTCATTTTGTCCCACATTGACCTGAAGCCATTAGTTTGTTGGTGGACCTGAACTTATAATGTTAAAGCACAAAAATGCAAACAGTATTTTATTGTTCTGTGGCAGTACTCCTGTACACATTTCCAACCTGATAGCATTTAAACATCAATATACTCTAGGTATTAACACCGTCTATGGGCAGGACTTCCTTACAGCCTTTCATTAAACCTGTTTTCTACACAAGTGGCTATAGTTCTTCAAACCATACTTTTGTTTAATAAAATACTCATAGATACACATTATAAATATGCACATACTAGTTAGCATAAAGTGGATAGTTTTAAAAATCAGAAAAAAAAAAAAAAAATCAAACCTTCCAGACATTGTGTTTCTTTTCTCTTCCTAATGTAGTTGATGGTGGCTTGAACTGCAGATGAATGAGTTAAGTTTCAACAGTTTGTCTCCTTTCACAGTATTATTACTATAAATGTCACAATGTGCTAGACTGTCAAATGCTATGGTCAATCTTTGACGCTAGTCACTGAGCAATAAAACAAACTTGCCAAGTGGGCAGTACCAGCTGGTTGAGGGATTATGCATTTTCACTGGGGTGCTGGATCTGCCATAACACCGCCCAGCCTTAATCACACTCATCTCCCGCTGTGGTAGAACATGTCAGCTGGTATATTTAGATCACTTATTTCACAAATGATTGGAAGTAGGTGAGAAGAGGTAAAAGTCAGGAGAGGTACCGTATTAATTTTCTGCAGGACCATGTGATTGACAGCGACAGATGGTGGTGGACTGTTGTGATCCCCTGCAGAGATCACTGCAGGGTCTTCAGTGACTCCCTTGGTGGTCACCGATCACCGGTGGACACCATTAGTCCTTTTAAACACTTCAAACAGAAATGCACTCTCATAAACACACAAAAAAACAGCCGCATCAACCACATCCACCTGAGTCCTGTTTCTCAGTCATTAGTCAAAGGTGATCTGAATACACCAGCTGACAAGTTATGGTTCAGTAAGAGGTGACTGTGAAGAAGGCTGTGAGCTGTTATGTCAGGCTCCGTTCCTCTTTAATATGCATGAACCCATGGCCAGATGGCACTACCCAGTTGCAGGGATTCAGTGCTGTGAGGTGTGACGACAATGCATGTTTCTAATGATGACGAATGCTAATAATGTGATGTTCAAACTGTGGGACATCTCCATTGCATTGCAGATTAGGCTGTGTCACATTTCCCATAAAACAGCAGTTCAGAGGTGTGGATGCTGCCTCTTTAATTATGTATATGCAACCCATGTTGGTGAAGTCACTTTAAACCCAACATCTACATCAATATTTTGCTAAATTAATTTTTTTCTATGTTTAAGTCTCATTTTATAGGGATTTAAAGTGATTGTTTGTTTTTTAACCTATAAAGTCTTAATGCTACTTTTGTGTCAGTTCCTAAATGATATTTTCTCTATGTTTAACATGTCCTAAGTGATTTATCACCATTTATTATAAAATAATCCTCCATACTTTGCATTTTTTCACCTAAAATATGGTATTTTCTAATATTTAATTCATTGATCATGTGGATGTTCATAAAAACTCAGATTAAAATTGATGGTTATTATATCAAAAACAGAGAAAACTGAAGAAAGGGTGTCTTTTTCAGCAACATGTATCATTAACTGAAGATAATGAGCCTCTGAACGTCCAAATGGGTTTTATCTGATGACCATGAAAACATGACAAATTGTATTTTACTCCAATTATTTACATGGATTGATAGGATTAGTGGATCAACAGGTTTTAAACAGTTTCCAACAGTAGATCGTTTAGGTTGGTGGTGGATGTTTGGGTCTTTATGGGTTAAACTCAGGTTTATTTGTATCTTTGTGGACAGGGGAAATGTAAAGCATAGGAAACAACAGTGTAACACCCATTTGCCCAGTGCTCGCTCGCCCTATTGTAGCTGTGTGTGTGTTTATTCTGCACCAGAAACACTAAATATAGATAATTTATTGATAATTTAGTGTTACAGTAGTTCCAGGTAAAGTACAGACACATTTTGGAGATTCATGCATATGGTGAAATTAAATCAAATCAACTTCTATTTATATAGCTCCAAATCATAACAAAAGTTATCTCATGACACTTTACATATGAAGAGCTCTTTTCCAAAATGCTATATATCATTTACAAAAATTGAATGTTTTTATTGTCTTTCTCTGTCAATATCACTGAAATCTATGTTATAATGTTTAAAATTGCTATGGAAATAGCAGATAACATTAACCTACTTCCAATTTTCCTGATGCTATCTTAAAATTAGATTGTAAAAAAGTAAAATAAAAAAATTGGAATTAAATGGCTTTTATAGCGTTTTGGAAAAGAGTTCTTCATATAGAGTTGGTCAAAACCAGAATAAAGGATAATAAAGGATACACTTCAACAGCTCCAACAGACATTTTTAAGTTACTTAAGTTTATCATATGACTTATTGTTGGTGCTTAACTTCATCACAGAGTAAAGCCTCTGCATCTGCTAAGTCCAATATTTTGTGAAAGTCTGTGGCGTCCATAGTTTGAAGTCCCCAGGAGACAATAGTACAGTATGTGTGAGCATGTGTGTGCATCCACTGTATATTAGAGTAAATAGAGCATTAGATTAACTAAAACTACATAAAAAGGAGTTTAAACTAATTTGTGATCAATCCCACTTACTAATTTATTATTTTAGGTTTTTCACTTTGTGTGATAAATAATAATAATAAAAAAAAAAACACTTTAATAAATCTGTTAATATTTTATGCAGGATTTCAGGTTAATAACAACACATTGTGACAGTGGAATTTCTGTAATGCAATGCAAATTCTTACTCAAGTGTTTGTCCTCAGACCAAGTCATTTGTATTAGAGTGCTGATTCATTACACTACAGTAAATATTAAGATGTGGATAAAACAAATAATTACATGCTAACTACTGTGAGATGTATAACAAATGTAACATGATGTAATGAGTTGCACCAGTACAAAGGCTAGTTAGTATAAGTATAAATACATCGACCAGTGTAAAATTGAGTGTTGACATAGAATATTAGTGCCCAATAATGACTACATTATCAAAAACATTATTTGCGCTCACTGGTTCTATTTACAGAAGAAGGTGTGACTTGGCAGGACAGAAGAAGAAGCAGGTTCACAACAGCTGTTACTATCTGGCAGTTCTGTCGTAGCGATAATGAAAGAGCGCTTGTTAACTCCAAAATTAACACCTGGGGAATGTGTCGGCCGGCGCTGATAGGGCTTTATCTGCTGGAAGCTGTGGGAGTGCTGCCCTGTGGACATTCCCCAGAGGCCGAGAGCAGACCTGGGATGTGAAAGTAGCCAAAGGGTCGACTGAGGGTCATATAGTGGAAGACATGACACGCATGTCTTCAGGTCATTTTACAGCATGAGGAAGACTACAACCTGGGAGGTAGGAAGGAGGAACCGGGCATCATTCAAGTCTAAGTCTATTTTCAAACATTCTTTCCTTTATTAAGTCATATATAAAATGTGTACATATCACATATCATTTATGAAATATATGGTACATTAACTGTATGTCATGGTTCTAATAATAATATGGATCCAAAAGCGGAGTCTTTAAGGATATAAAATAAAGCTCTTTATTGAGCAATAAAACAAACGAACAGAAACACAACGGAAGATGAGACAAGATATGTCGAGAATATGGGAAAAATAAACTGACAAAGTAACTGAGGAAGGAGTGCACTTATATAGTGTGTGGTGAATCGGGGACAGGTGAGTGGAGAAGGAGAAACAGGCGAGGTGAATTAACATAATGAACAGACGTGACACTGTACATATTGCATGGAAATATGTAGAATGACATCTCTATATAGAATTGTTTATATTCACTTATACACCTACGTGGACAAAAAAAAAAACAAAAAAAAAAAACAATGGTTACGCACAGATTCACTAAGCTTTAAGCTAAGATTTTTTTTTAATTTTTTTTTATGATATTTATAACGCTGCCCCCACAGGCTTGTACTGCAGGTACTAAGCATGATGGGTAATCACTTCATCCACTTGTCTTGAACAGGGTCAATCTGGACTCAGACCACACAACCTTTCTTCCATTGAAACACAGTCCAGTCTTTATGCTCTGTAATAAACTGATGGTTCAGGAAATGAGGAGTTGCATCAATTATTTTGGCTTAAACATATTAATCACATCAGTAATGATCCAAAGTGAGAATCTGAACTATTTTCTTAGTCAAATCCAGATAGAGACTTTTTTCAGCCAGGCTGTGTATTATATATGAAGAGCTCTTTTCCAAAACGCTATATGTCCATTTTCAAAAATGAAATGTTTTTATTGTCTTTATCTGTCAGTATCACTGAAATCTATGTTATAATGTTTAAAACTGTTAAGGAAATAGTAATAGTTCCAATTTTTATGATGCTATCTTAAAATCAAGTTGTAAAAAATAAAATAAAAAATTGTAATAAAATGGCTTTTATAGCATTTTGGAAAGAGCTCCTCATGTTTTATGTAAATAAATGATTGGTTGTTTGTGTCTGTATATCAGCCCTGTGATGAACTGGTGACATGTCCAGGGTGCACGCCACCTTCACCCGCAGGAAGCTGGGATAGGCTCCAACACCCCCCTGCAACCCCAGTGAGGATAAAGTAGGTTCAGAAGATGAATGAATAAATGAATAATTTCTGTAACCAGTTGCTCTATGTATGTGACTATAATATTTTATTTATATATATTTATATTCTTAAAAATAACATATCTGGCAATGAAACTATTGATATTTGGACTTATACATATATATTATACGGTGTATTTCTGTGTCAGACAATGGTTAAACTTGTGTCAACTGTTTATTTTTATTTCCCAGCACCCTGAATAAGTTAAAAAATAAATAAATTAGTAATTATTTAAATTGGTTTATTTATTTATTTTCAAAGTGTAAATGGTTCATTGCGAGATTGTGGTAAAAATATGTGAAACTATGTGTTAGTGCAACATTACATTAGATTTCTAATGATGATATTTACTCCATAGGTATCAAAATGAAAGTTGATTTGTTAATACTGAATAACACTTAATTCACCATAAAATTATTAGAATTTGTTTCTCAGGCCTGTGGGAGACTTGACTTGGAAGGAAGGAAGAGAAACACAGTACAAAGTCTTAATTAAAAGGACAGAAGTCTGCAAAGTAACTGTGTTCTTACAGAGGGAAGTGAAAGAACTTCTTAGTTACTTGTTGATTACAGGCCACAAGAGTCACACCATGAGGGAATGAGAGACGGAGACAGCTGTCCGATGCCTGGCATGCTGTTACCACCTAGCAAGAGGGGCTACCTCAGGTCACAGAGAAAAGAGACAAACACACACTCCAGATGGTGAAAGTGTATTTACAGTAGCGCTGCCTGGCACTGAATGTGCTCAGAGGCTTGGCTGGATAATTAGATAACTTTGTGTTTGCCAAGAGTATACAATGACGACCAGCCAAATGTGCGTTTTTTATCAAGGGCATGTAGTTATATTTGATTAAGTCTTAAAGTGATAAATGGCCATATTTACTGTGGAGACAATTGGCATTTTTCCGCATTATACTGAAGAGTCGGAGGGCTGAAATGAAGTTTATGCCGCAGTTTGTGTGTGCAGTTTCTACTCAGGTTTGGGGGATGATTGATTTGTGTATTTGTGCACAAGTGTGTGTGTTTAAGGTTTGGATGACAGCGCTAAACAGTCACCCAAGAGGTGTCACAGTCATGTCAGCGGGTGTCATAAGGCCACTGGGCGTGTCCAAATCCGGATCGCCCATTTAAAGAGTTGGTGTCACGCCACTCAAACAGCTCAATACAGCTGTCAGTCACTGCTGTCCCACCTAAAAAAGGCCAGGAGGGGGTTCTGGGGTGTGTTTATGTGAAAGTGTGAAGAGAGGCTTTTGGAAACACTGACTAATCAGATTCCAGCACCAAACTCTGGGACATGGGACGTCTCCTCTGAAGGATATGTCAAATGAGTCAGGGAGGGCTGAGACCTCAGTCCACTGAAGGCAAAGCAGTAATGTGTGGAAGTGGGAGGGTGTGAGAAAAGGATGTGTGGGGTATTAGTGGCTGCCTCCGCAGTAAATATGTCAGAGACAGTTATGTAAGAAAGGACTGAGACATTAAAGGCATTACAGCAGACATTACAAAAACATCATCTCTTTCGTGCAGCTATGAAACAACTGAACTGTAAAGAAATATTTATCAAGGCATGAAAGTGTTTTCTGATGGATTTTAGAGTCAATTTTCTTTTGTAGCCTTTTATAATGGTCATTGATTTATACAAGAGAACGTCTGCCTCCTTTGTTTATATCTGACACAAATACACTTATTTTTACCGTATTAGACAGTCAGACAGAGAAATAAAACTGCCACACAGGCATGAATACACTATCCAGTTGTTTGCAGTTTTAATTTCAGTGTCAATTTCAGTTTCAGTTCAAGCGTATTATATTGAATAAAATAGACTGACACTGTACATTGTTCAGGAAGACAGTGGAGCATACTTTTTTCCCCTTTTGGCCAGTTTTCTTCTGTTCTTACAGATGTATCTACACAGATGAGAGGGAATAACACCAAGGAGGTGTCCATACATATTTTACAAATACACTCCAATGTGAAAGTCTGTGCACAGTGCTCATACAGAGATCACAACTTAGCAGCAGCACATAGAGTACAGCACAATGGGTAAGAAGAACATGATGACATTAAGTATTCAGTTTGTAAAGATACCGATCAGGTCTGTTCATCTATAAAAAAAAAATAAAATTAAAAAGCAAAAAAGAAATTTCAACTTTCAAACACAATGTTCAGTATGTGGTTTGAATGACTTTCTGATTAACAACAAATACTTTAATACTTATAGAGTATTTTATGACTGTTTCAGTATCCTTGAGGTCCTTGAGAGGTTTTCTGATAATTGCGTGTTTTTTTTTTTTTTTTTTTTTCTGTATTTGTCACCTACTTGAGATAAAGGCGACTGAACTTTAAAATCCAGCATGAAATCAAAATGTGTATTCTCAAACTATGGATGAATAACTGTATCATCTACATAACAATGGAAAACAATGGAGCCTTTGATATCAATAGGCCCTTTTCCACAGCAGGAACTTTTGCAGGAACTTTGTGCATTACCCTGAACATTCAAAAGCTCTGGTGCGTTTGCAAGTAAATGACTTTGCCCCGGCCCCGAATTTACCCCAAAGAAGGTCCTGGTAAATAATTTCCTGGTAATAAAGTTCCAGGGCTGTTGGTGGAAAAGGACCAATTGTAATAAAACATATTTCTGAAATTGCATGAGTAAGGTTTTTTTTTCATACTGAAAATAAACATCCATATAATTTATTCTTTATAATTTTTTTTTTTTTTTTTTGTAGACAATGTGCAAAACAGATAATAATTAAGACATTTACACATGTTTATACTAGAGCTACCCTCTTTAAGTTTATATAATCTTAAATGCTGCATATTCTATTTAATTATTGACTGCAGGTACAAGAATACATTTCACTGTATATAATGAAATGTATGATTGTGCAAGTTATGACTAAAACACATTGTATGAATTTAGCTCTGCACTCTTCAGAAGACAGTTCGCCGTTAGTCTCACATTATTATTTGGAAAGTTATTTATCTGGGGGGGGGGGATTTTTAATCTGTACTAAATGAGGAGCAGTAAACTGAAGACTCACATGTAATTGGATAAGTAATAATAATAATAATAATAGATTGCGTTTTTATAATGCTTTTAAAGTCACCCAAAGCACTTTACATTATTGATCCATTATTCATTCGCTCTGTGTGCAGTGTGTGCAGAGCAAAGGAAACTTGTTGAATTGAACTAAATGAATAAAATACAAGGTCCCACTATAGTGTGCAGGACTTCTTTTGACCTGAGAGCTGTTTTTCCGATACACCTGTCCCCTAAGGCTTGTATAGGGGAGTACATGGGACAACTTTGAAGTTTTGCAAACACTAGGATTAATTTACTATCCCTAACATAAACTTCTTTTGCAGCAAACTCTCCGGTGGACTGTTTTTACAGATTTTCCTTTCCGCTTCCAATTAACAATCTTTACAAGACCAGGATGGAGCACATGTACGACCAACGGTTCAGAGGGGTTTACGTTCAGTGTCAAGGGTCAGCTAAGTTTAGTAGAGCCCTGGAGAGGGAGCGAGTGTTTGACCAGAGAGATAGACAACTGAATCCACCTCTTGCAGGAGCAGCTCGCTCCATATTGAATGTTAATCAGGGAGGGGGCCCATGCACTCCTATTGTCTGGATGAAAGAATGAGATGTCTTTCATGTCCTGACGTTAGCAGCCCTCTGGGTCTCCTGGTATCAACCCTGCTGATCTGTCTCCTGCTACAGGGAGGGACTTTGAAAATGAAAATGCTTTAAATGTGTGCAGCTACTGATATGATAATGATCAAACTGTGATCGGTGCAGATTGAGGCTCGACAAGGAAGCAGCCAGCTACGTCTTCATTGTGGACTTTGATTGATTATCACATTCAAAGACACACTTTGTTAAGACTAAAAGAGAATATGCTCTTATGTGTTTCCTGTAAATTAGCATGCAGACAGCAGATGGTTCACAAAACTAACAAAATCGCCTTTAATACACCCAACTCCCCAAGCCTCCCAAACACACCGCGGTCAAACATTTTCTACCCACTGATTATTTGTTAACCTGCTGAGAGTAGATGAGAGAACGTAGCTGAATTCAGGCATTTCATGTGTGTGGTCTCCACCAAACTGCCAAAATGATTTTCAATTGCTTTCCTGTGATTGTCCTGAAGCTTGGCACTTGCATTGTCTTCTTTTTTGTAAACCCCACCCATCAGGCACACCAGACAGGTTAAAACAAACACCCAGAATGATGCAAACATGAGCTGACCCATGTGTGCTCCCAGCTGCCCTTTTCTATTCATTTGACATCCTCAGTTAAATGAATAACTTTGGCTTACCCACAAAAAAAAAATCATGTGATAAACAGAAGACTAGTTTAATGAAAGTTTAGCACTGAATTAATACATTTGATCGACCTATAAAGGATATACAATGCATACAATACAATGACTGTTTGTGTATTGCATTTGTCTCCTACACCAAGACAGCAGTTACACAATGAGTGGAAATGTGTCAGACTTTATTTAGATTTGATGGAGCAAACAGCTTTATTATGCTCTGTTTAACCTCTGTTTGTCCAATACATATACATGCACGATACAACAGCATAATACAAACACATATACCTAATACATGGGTGGCCACAGTGCTTTTGCTGAATTTAGTGGTCTAGCAAGCTCTCTAGTTTTGATTAATAAAGCTGAGTGTGTAACAAATAAACCCACCGTGTCCTAACACTTAAATACCAATGATTGATTTCCACTGACTTCCAAATCTAGTAATTCTATAAGTAACGCAACAGACCTGTGTGGAGGACCTGTCGATAAAGCAGTAAGAAAGTGAAAGTGAACTCCCCTCTCCTTATCATTGACTACCTCATGGCCTGAGAAAATTTTGCAATTGGGTTGGGAGGGGCAACAATGTGCTGCATGATATGCGATCTGAATCCAATCCGTGAGCTGGGGTGGCGGGGTTATGTGCTGAGTAATTTAGAATATCATAATGTATAACAGTACTCGCTAACACATCTGCACACATGCCTCCCATGTGTTTGTGCCCCCCACGGGAGAGTGGACCTTTCTAACAAACCACTGAAATGTCAGCATCTGTCATAAATGTGACTTTTTAAGACAACAGTTTTCTCATGTGCAAATGTGATGCAAAAATCTGACACATGAAATGTTTCCTTTGTGAAGTGAATAAAGAATTAAGCTGTATTTAAATAAATAACAACACAAATCTATTTGTATTAATAATGAACGCATACATCAAGAATGTTCAATGCTGAAAAGCAATCAAGAAACAGTAAATACTCCAGGAACAGAATAGCAGAAGGTCATGGTGAAGGGCTGTTATATTTAATATGTGCAGAAAATCACAGGTGGCGTCATAATTACTTCCAAAGCTGTGGATCTTTTATGCACACGGACTGAAAAATTATGATAAATACCAGAATGTAAGAAGTTGTTTATTAATATAACTCTTCTAAACAGCGCGCCAAACAGCTTCACAGTAAATACCAAGACCCATAAGACAACTGAAACATAGAAAAATAATACGACAAACCATTTATGCGGTCCAATACTCTAAAATGAAGACTAACAAAGTTTGGTCATTCATGATCTGAAATGAGTAATTCTACAGTTATAGTATGGAAATGAGTTTTTATGTCTGAGTGGTGTATGCTGCAAGATGGATCGCACTGATGAACACAAGTTGACAGGGTAATTTCATATTTAGTGGTGGTTGTGTGTGTGGACGGATGGATTTGTTAGATCATTTGTATCTGAAAAAAAAGGTGAAGGGCCACCGATAGGTATCAACATATCCATTAGACAAATGGGTTTCGGACCTGGCAGCTCCATTCAGGTCCATGCAGAGGTCAACCCAGTGACGGTGGGGTGTCCTCAACAAGTTAACCTGACTGTGAACAGGCTTTCTCCGGTGACAAGGCCTCCATACATCCAGGCCGGGCCTCCTACTGTTAGCCGAGGGCCTGCAGGAGCGCTCAGGGAGGCTACTGTTTCTGCCACTGTCAGTGAGATGGATGAGGGGGGAAACAGAGAAAGAGGCAGAGTCTATTTAGGCACAGTGACATCTCAGACTATGCTTGCCACGTGGACACAAAATCTCACAACCCCTCCCCCCCTACTTTACTTTTGCTCACATAATGGACATATGGTGTCCCCAAACACTTAAACACATATGCAGAAGAAATTAGATTACCACTGATGATGATGACCAAATTAGATTTGTCACAGCGTCACATGGGAGAGGGGAGTGCTTTGCACACATGAGGCACAGAAAACACATGTATGCACTCTCAGATACACACACATGTGCTGTACAAAGGCTGGAATTCTGCACAAAAGGGGAAGGGGATGACACCATACTGTGCCTCCGACAGGCCCAGTGATGGATATGATGGATCAATCATCCTCTGCGTTTAATCAGGACATCAGTCATTGAGTGGGATGGGGGCTGATGTGTAAAGTGGGGGTGGGTGGAGAAAGGCGCGGCAAAGCCAGAGGCCTTTTATAACTACGTTTAACCCCTGATGGGAATCTTTATGGGTTGATGGAATGAGGACACCATATATTTAAATTGGCAATAAACACACACACTGGTGTTTCAGAAAGCATGCTGTTACCACGGAAAAAAACTTTAGAGCTCAGAAAGAGGATTAACTGGTTGTGAGGTGGTGTTTTTAATTTAATTTGGACAATATACAATACTTACACTGAGGGAAAAAAAAACTTACTACAGACTGCTGTATTTTAGTTCTACATTGGTTATGGTTTGACTCGCTGGTAGGTTTTTTTTTAAAGCATATTTGCATATTTTGTCCTATTCACCAAGTTTCATACAGATTTGGCATGAAATGTCTGAGAAAATGTATTTTAACATTTACATTATATTTCATATTTAATATGTATATTTCTATTTATTATATTTGAGACTGATGTAGATAGACAAACTACTGGACAGACACATACAGATGTGTAGATGCATTACAACAATCTTGACTGGAAATGTTGGAATTTCTGGGAGGGAAAATCAAATATTGTGGGGAAAAAAAGGTTTATCTACGTGTAAGTGTTGAAAAAAGCTGAATGCTACGGAAACTGATTTGGTGAACAACTGTCTGCTTGTGTGAACCAATGAAGAGGCTGCAACATTCCTTAATTTAGTATAAGAGTCAAAAAAGAAATGTCATATTATAGACGAAAATTGCAAAAAAAAAGAAGAAAAAAGTCATAAACAGCCACAGAAACAAGTGTTGGACAACAGCTTTCAAACAACAGAACCACAACAGTTGTTTGGCTCAGATAGTTTATTATCAGCTCATCAACACTGATAAATATATTAATATATGTAACTGTAAAAATAACAGGCAAAGTTATGCCATTATGTTAATGATGAACCAAAACCCAATATTTTTTTGTAAATAATGGGTGAAAACATGCATAAATTAGCATTTTCTGTTTTCAGATTTTTTGAAAATTTGATTAAAATGCTCTGTATATCTAGATGAGAGTAGAGAGATTTTGTAATTCACTTTATAAAACACTTAACCAACCCCCAAATCTGACAGAAACAGAGTACAAATGTGCTGCAGAAAGTATAATAATAATTATAATTAATTAAGTTACAGCCAAATACTGGAGTGTTTGTACAGGTAAAAATTTGACATTAGATAAGTAAATATCATGGAGTTAAACATAGATCAAATATGTGAGTTCAAAACCAGTGTTAAGAATGGAGAAAGACATGAAATAATAAGGCAGGCTCAAAAAATCATGTGAAGGAATGTTTCTATGACCCAAAAAAGAGGTCTTTAACTCCAAGGCACTCTCTTTAAGCATTAAAAACACATGGTCATGTATAAATATATACGGTACAGGAATAGAATACAGGTATAAAGACAGTGCCTTGGAGTTTTCTTCCTGACAAACCAGGCTTTTGAAATGTATGACCAAAAAGAGACAGATATTCAAGCCCTTCTGTTATGACTGAATAGAATGGTCTTACAGTTTGGAGCCTGAAAGCTAAAGGCAGTTTCTCTAGTATTCATAGAGACTGTGTTTCAGATGGGCTGAAGGGTCCAGCTGGCTCATAGCTCACAAGTATGTCAGAGATATATTGGGGTGCCAGAGTATGTAGAGCCTGAAAAATGAGCATTCACGTTTTAAAATCAATTGTAAGATTTACTGGAAGTCGGAAGAGCATCCTCAGTGCAGGACTTGTCTGGTCCTGTTTCCTTTTCCAGTGGTCAAAGCTCATTTCCCTGTGAGCGGCTTCATGCCGTACTCTGGCTGACTGGGACTAAAAACAGGAACGAGTGCATGTAGGATGATTTCTGTAAACTTTTGAAAAGAGAAGCGGTCTCCTCTGCATTGGAGGATCCAGGATTTTGGAAACACGTTAGATTTTAAAATCTAGAGGCCATAGACATAATTTACACGGGGGGATAGGGGGGTCATGACCCCCCCCAAAAATCAGATCCAACCAATATAACCCCCCCCCCCATATAATCACATCATTCCAAGTAATAAATGTATTAACTATTTTGCATGAATAATTTGTTAATTTTTTTCCTTATTAATTTTATTTACCATAAAAATCACAGCATCTCTGATCATCTGCTAATGTAATGTGCGTACATGGTTTTCCTCATTGCCTTTGTCAGATCAAACCAAGTTTAATTTACTCTTGCCATGTTTTTTTTTTTTTAATTAAACCGTAATTTTAGTTCAAAAGTAATTTCAGCAATATAGATCTCTTGTGTGACGTGTAATTCACACCCACTCATTCAAAAATTGAAAGATTTTCAGCCACACATAACAAATCCCCAATGATTAACCCAAAGTTACACCCTTGCTAGAGGCTCCTTTGTGTATTTTAGAGAGATTTTTGAGCGAATAACAAATGAAATAATACATTTTAGTACATTTATGTGCCAATCGATACATTTTACAGCTGACATAATCTAAAAAAACAACGGAACAATGACTTTTACAGTTAGTAATGGCAATAATAGAATGACTTTGGTTTTAATTTAACTTTAACACTTATTAAAGTAGTCAACAATCATGTTTTGAAGATCCATACTCGTTTTTATGGAACATTCTCTGAATGAGTTACATTTTGCATGATTTGCGGCTGTTGCTTTACTCTTTACAAAATAAGTACGTAATAAGTATTCGGTAAAGAGCGGTTAGATAGTGGATTCGGATTCATATGAAAGAAGTGACAACGAGTCAGGTGATAATCACTGAGGGCTTTCTAATAAATTGTAAATACAAGAGTTTCAAAAAGATAAATCAGCTATCATGTAGGGCCTACCTATATAATGACTTACTTGATCAGTCGTTCCTGTTTCAGTATGTACGTCGGTTGTGTAACGATATGGAAGTCAGTCCAATGTGGTTTTTTTTTTTTTTTTTGTTGAACGGGGGGGGGGGGGGGGGGGGCG
>JAPSES010000019.1:14790232-14801968 GCA_029822895.1 Maxillicosta whitleyi | reverse complement strand
GCGCTTCTCTGTCTCTGCAGGGGCCACACAGTCCGGACGAGACAGTAAATATTCATCCGTTTAATGCCGAATGCTTTCACCAGTTGTGTAGGTACACAGGCAAGGAAAATGCGTAGGTATACGTGCATCGGTGAGCCAAAACTATTCCCTCCTTTATTTGTATCCTTTTTTTCTCTGCTTATAATGATGTTAAATACAGCATATGCATTTTCTTCTAGAATGTACTGTCTGTCATTTATATCTGTCTTCTTTATCTGAGTGTGATGAGTGGGTTTCCCCCTTTTTTGAACTTCTATGTTAAAAATTTTATTGTCTTTCACAGTAATGCAGTGAGGTGTGGCTTAGCTTTTCATTTTTTTTGTAGGGTATTAACAGCAGTAGAGGGAAGGGAAAAGACAGAGGGTTCATTTCTCCCCTGCAGTTTGTTTATTTATGCTTTGTGCCCCCACTATGTATTTTTAAAACAATTGAGGCTGACTGCAAAGAATGCCACAGTGTGGTCATGTGCGAGAGGCTAAACAAACTTCTCTGTGGTATAATGAGTGAGTTTTGTATGTGTGTGCGCGTATGAGTGTATGACAATTAGAGGGTGAGTGTGTGTATGTATAAAGTGCTTTGTGGCCTGTTCGTGCGCTAACATGGCACCGTGTCACCCATCTAGGAGGAAGAAAAATCGAAGCGGGAGGAGCTGGAAAAAATCCTGGAGGAGAATAACCGCAAGATCGCCGAAGCTCAGGCCAAACTGGTACGCCCTGCTCTGCTCCTTTTTTTTGTGCCTCTTTGGATCCTTTTTTTTTTCCAATTTCTGTCAAATTTATAACCTTCAATTTATAGTTTTTGCAACGCTGCCTTGATCATATAAAACCATAATTTTAACCATCAATCCTCTTGTAACCAACACTGAAATGCAAGGTTGTTGAAATCTTGAAAACATATTACAGGGTTTCTGCAGGCCCTTGAAAACTGTAAAATCCAATAATCTGAACGTTGGACCTCAAACTGTCTTGAATGTGATGGTGACAGGTCTTAAATAACAATTACAACTTTCCCTTTACAGTGCTATGTTCACTTCATATTTAATAAAATCTTAATAACGCACTCACTGGATAATCAATAGTCTATAGAAATGACTGCAATTGTTTCTGTTACTTTCATTGAAGTGCAATTTCGGTGACATCTGGTCCCAGAACACAGTATTTGGTGAAACTGTACCAAGAATTAGACTTTTGAAGCCTGTTGCACCTTTAACAAAACCCTTAAAGTCTAACTTTCCCTTGTACTTCATTGCCAGTATGGATGTGAAATGCTTCTTAAATTGCAACTGTAATGGCATTTAAAAGTTTTTCATTTAACTTGATGACACTTGCAGAAACCCTGATCTACATCTTGACATAGACCATTAATCTTGTAACTGAACACTGTAATTCAAGGTTGTCAAATGAAAAAAAAAAAACCTAGTATGTTCATTTAATATAACAACATAAAAAAAATAGTTCTTTGCTCATTAATCACTCCTCATTTCTGTCTTATTTATAAACCCCCCCCTCCACACACACACACAAATAGTTTAAAAAAAAAAAAAAAACGGGGTCCTGCTCCCATCCTATGATTCATAGTCTGTTGCAATTCGCCAGCTCTGAATACACACGAGTGAGTTCAGATCTGACTCGCATCATGTCTGCTTTATGCACTTTTAATGTCATTTATGTGTCTTTAATCACAGATTTGTGTCCTCTTACTGATTGAGACCTCGAGGATTTTGCCACACCACAACATGACCAAATAACTTAATAGACTTTTGGCATGAAACCACTTCTGTTGAGTGACTTTGAATTGATAGTTATCAGCCGTGGTTAGCGATCCAGTGGGTTTTTTTTTTTTTTTTTTTCCTTCCGCTGTTGGCTATGTAAGCTTAAATCTGACTAATTTGTAAAGCGGTGTTTATTTGATTCAAGCCTGATTTGGACAAGCTGAGACTGAAGTAAACAGAGAACCAGACTCTGTAAAGAGTGGAGTGAGAAAATGCCAACAATTTGTGGGCTACAAAGATGTTCTCGCCTGTCCTTGTGTGACCTGCTGTCTGTCTGGTTTATTCCAATGTCCAACAGGCCAAGGAGAACTTGCCTATTCTCAGTTAATATCTGTCAGTATTGGACGCTGCCTTTGTCATGTAAATCTCTCAGTTGTTTATTAATCAAACAGTGAAATCCCACATTTCCAAAACACCCGGTTGGATTTCAGTGGGTCAGTAAAGTCTAAAACCCACTAATATGTACTGCAAACCTTAAAACGTGTCAATTGTGGTCCCACTTTTAAGTATGTTGGGGCAAAAAAATGATCTAGTAATATTTTATTTGGATAGTCCATTGTTTCAGCTGCTTCTCAGACATTAACCACTTGAACTGGTTTGATTTGTGTATGAATTGTCACCAACAGCAGTGGAAAAAAGTTTATGCCCACCCTTAGAATTTTACACAAGCTCAAATATGAAGTGTTCACGGACCAATCTTTTTTTTTTTTTTTGGGCTTCAAAAGGTGTGGGGAAGCAAAGAAATGCAAATAATTTCTTTGTTTACTGGTAAAACGGGGTGCCTGCAGGGTCTTAGAAAGTCTTGAATTTACAAATCTGCATTTAATACCTTTAAAAAAAAAAGGCTTTAAAGGTATTCAATTTATTATGGCAGGTTTAAAGTTATGTTGCCATCAACTTGTTTGCTGTACTGTCTTTAAATGTGTCTGGGAGATCCAAGCTAAAAAAGAAAGTATCATGAATCTACTCAGTTCCACTCGATAATTTATATTGAAATTAAGAACCAATTATCGCTAACTTTGCCGCCCCCTGGTAAGAAATGACTCGGAATGGTGGGAATCAAGGAATTGTAGGAGTCAACATTTTTTCCCGGTATGGCTGTGAAATAGGCATTAAAGTCTGTTTTCTCAGTAGTGTTAAATTTAACTTGTAGAAACCTGTAGGTACCCTGCAACACAAAAACAAAACAAAATTCTTGACATCATCACGTCATATCCTGGATGAGTTTCATTATCTGGCCAAAACATCCATTTTTGATCAGTTCAGTGTCTTAAGAGTGATTCTCAATGACAAATACACGGGGCGTCCACAAACTTTTGTCCACCACTGTAGACTCTGAGCGTGAATTTTAATGCGAAACCGTTTCGACAGTCAAGTTAAATATTTCAGTCTGTCCGTCCTTGTCTGACCTGCCGTCTCTCTGTTTGCTCTTCATCACGTCCGACAGGCTGAGGAGCAGTTGCGTATTGTGGAGGAGCAGAGAAAGATTCACGAGGAGCGAATGAAGCTGGAGCAGGACCGGCAGCGGCAGCAGAAGGAGGAGCAGAAAATGATCCTCGGCAAGGGCAAGTCCAGGCCCAAGCTCTCCTTCTCACTCAAGGCCACAGAATGAGACGCTGCTCCCCACTTTCGTCCACATGTCGCGCCCTGCCTCCACCCCCCCACCCCACCCCAATCCCCATCCAGCTCTCCCTCCTCCTCATCATCATTCTTCCCTCCCTCCTCATCTGTGGAACGCTCGCTTCGTTTTGGAAGTGCTGAAGGAAGGCTGAGGAACGGGGACGCGACCCCATGTGTTGACTCGCTCGTCCCTCCTGGCGTTGAAGAGGAAGCAGCTCTTCGTGCCCATCCCCCCCCACACACACACACTGAAGGACCTGGCTGCTCCTTCCGGCCCTCCTCACCGCACAGATGACTCCTGTTTGTGCTTTTTCCTCCTCAGTTTTATTTTCACTTTTAGGGAACTTGAACTTTTGATGTAGAACGCTCTAACTTGTCCTTTTCTCGCCCCGTTTAAGTCTTAACTCTGGTGTAACAGCGACAAAACTGTACGCCCATGCTCTTAACAGCAAACTACAATCCAGTCCCTGATGTAGAAGAATATGTGTGACTGTTTAGTCCAGCTTACTGTTCATGTGCAGCTTGGGAGTTGGCCTGTGGTTTTCCTTTTTTAATTTTTTTTTTTTTTTTTTTTTTTAAGTAAGAGTCCTAAAGCGGCTGATGCAGCGGTAACAAATCGGCCTTTAAAAGCACACTTCACATCCCGTCCGGCTGAAAGCTTCACGTCTTTTACCTTCCACATGTTTTCTCCGCCAGACGAAGCTTATTTCACCTTTTTTTAAACTCATATGCCAAGTCGTCGCAGCGCAGGTGAACTCGGGGCCCCAACTCCCAAACTGCCCATGACTGAACCACCAACCTACAACAGGATACATGTCTGTCTGTAATAAAGGGGGGGGGGGGCTGTGGGTAGTGGAAGAGAGAGGGGACATTTCCTGTATGATGTCATGTTATTAGCCTTGCTGTGATGTGCTGACTCCCACTCCTCAAACTCGGAGGATTAGAAAACAAAAAGTAATGCTTGATTTTGTCCGACTGGGGGAAAAAAAAACAAAAAAAAGGTGCATTGTACAAACAAAAACCGAAACATCCCAGCATACAGTGCGTATACTGTCCCTGAGCTTTGTTGTAGTAAATTAACTTGGCAAGGCGTCTCACTTCATGATTCGTAGAGGATGGACAAGTCCAGGTAAGATGTGGCTTGAGGTCAGCTGTGTGGATGTGTGCGAGTGTCATAGTGTGTGTGTGTGCATGTGTGTGTGTGTGTGTGTGTGGTGAATGACAAGTCTGACCTCGAGTCTGTATAATGACTTTTTCTTATGTTGTGGGAATCTTGAGTTCGTCGTGTAATTTCCCCCCAGTTGTCAAGGGACTGAACAGTTCAATAAATCCATTGAATGCCTCTACTTGTGTTTTGTTTGAGCATTTATTTACTACATTTATTCAGAAAAATAAACATGTAGAGTAAACCTATTGAACTTGGTTTAATATGTTGGTTTTTAGCAGAAAATTGGAGTTACGGAATCATTATTCTTGCCATTTGGAGTGGTTTTAAATTAAATGTAAGTCACTTCTCACAGTCTCTTTAAACACGTAGTGGGGTTGACCTGGTCAATGACAAATTTTAATGGCATTACTGGCACCGTCTTGGGGTTTTTGTCAGCGGGTTATTGCACACAGCGATCCATTTTGTCCCCTTGAGGCGTGCAGGACCAATGCATCAACGTCCCGTTAAAGAAACCCCTGTAATAACAGGCTGCCTAATGAGCTGGCAGCTCCGGGTGTGGGCCCGCAGCTTTATTTCCAGCAAAAAAATAAAAAACAGTGAGGAATCAGTGTGAACGACTGGGTTGAGCCGTGTGCACTGAACCTCCGTGAACTCAACATTTCATGACACGTTCAAGAGACACATGACGAGTGACAAAATGACTTCCACCTGCACGTGAAGATGTTCCAGATGATTGTGTGGTTTAGAAACGGATGAGTCGTGCGTAAAAATCCAACTTTAAATGTATTTAGTTTTTAATTGATTTAACACATCTACATTTATGACACATTTAGTTCTTTTTCACGGTAATACTCATCCAGTGAAAACTTCAGAAATATCAGAAATTTTCCCCTTTGTTAAACATTCATAGGGTTTAATATTCTCCCATTACATAAACTCTTGGATAAACTGTCACTAAGCTTTTCCTGAGCTCCTGTAAACTTCACATGGTGATCATTTAGGTAGAATGTGATCCGTCTTTGCAGATTAAAGTCTTCCACAGGACATGAAGTAGTTCAACTCAGCTCAACCTTAACATCTACATCAGTTAAACACACACACGCACCATTTACTTATGTTGGATACTTTTTGGCACAATTTTCGACGCACTTTGGGGACGGGTGTGCGCACTTCTGCCTGTAGTTCGACTGTGAGCACGGGCTGAGGTCCCGCGGTGCGCTCGGCCGGTCCTCGGGACGCGGTGCCCGGCCCGTGGCGCACCGCTCCACCGCTGGATAAACACGGAGCTCCGTGGAACGTTAACGGCTGCTGCTGCTTTTGCCAGCCTGCCAGCAAAATGTGTCACTAAAACAAACACGGATTCAAGTTGGTAAAAACACAGCTGGCTTTGGAAGCTTTTTACAATTTAAGTAGTTTTAGATAGGCATTACATCTCCTAGAAAACTGCTTTTTACGCAAAAGTAGGACACTGTTATAATCAGTATTATTTCTATCATCATTATCATTTAATAATCGTTATGGGTTAATACTTTTTACACTGTTTTTCGTTGAAATAATTAATTTTCTCATGTTTTTATCAACTTTCCTTGTCATTTACTATTTCTTTTTTATCATCATAAGCACAAAAAACAATCCAAACTACTTTTGTGAAGCTCACAGACTCACAACTATGTATATTTATTTATATATGTATATGTACAGTACGTGTGTGAGAGAAAGAGTGTGTGTTTCCGTTGTCTTCTGTCATCCGGATCTTCAGGACAGAGACTCTCCGCCGTGGAGTGACTGACCCACGGCTTCAGGACTTGTTTTCAGCCCCGCAGAGGCAGGAAGGAAGGGTATGAAAAAGGAAGAAACTCGACACTTCCTCTATTAAATGCAGGTTTTAAGGGCAATAAGGATTCAATAGCATGTTTTTTCCCCCTCTCTCTCAAGAAACATATTATACAAGCACTCTTGATGGATGGAATAAAAGGAAATACTAGTTTAGAGTTATTCCTACTACTTCCACTTTTTAGAATTATTTATTAAAAGTCACTTTATAGACACTTTAGAAATGTCTATTTTTAACGTAACATAAAACCTGGCCTATTATAAGTAAACTTTTCCAACAGTTTTTGCAGTTTTTAAGATGAACACAATAATTCATTCATTAATTCTAATGTTATGAATCTAATTTCTGCACTTTTACTTTTGGTAATATTTACTTATCAGCCTATTTTTTTTAGTAATATTATTGTAATCCATATACTTTTGTACTACTTCCAATAAAATGTGACTAACTCCAAGTACTAATAGTGAATTGTTGGCCAAAAAAAAAAAAGAAAAGAAAAGAAAAAAAGAACACACACATCAAGTCAACTACATATATCACTTTTTCATCTAATACACAGTGTTTTTTCTTTTAACCCTTCCTCGAATTCAATTAATTTAAAATCCACGCAGCTGCAATACACACCCTTTCCGTGTTTATTCCACGGCTGTAGTGTGGATCGGACTCTTCCATTAGGAGCCCGGTGTTATATCATCGCGATTATCAGCAAAGCAAACAGACGGCTACCTCCACAAAACGACCTGATCGAATTAAGTCGTTAAAACGTGTCAAACATTCGCACCTTCCAAACCACAAAGCGATCAGATGTGGAAGTGTGTGGTGAGGCCTTTCCAATTAGAGGCCATTGACTAAAAAGTGTGTGTCTGAGTGTGAGTGTGTCCTGTTTGATTTATGATAAAGCACGTGAGAGTGAGAAGTCAACTGTGATCATGTATTAAAGCAAAATAAACTAAAATAAACGTGCTCTCCTTTAATTGTGCATCCGTGTTAATTGGATAATATGAAAAATAACTGAATTTGTTTACTCTGAATGATTAATTATACAGTTTATATGATATCCTGTATTTTTAAATCTGCATTTACATGTAAATTTAAACAAAAATCGATTGTTTTTCACTGTCCTCAGCTTTTCCCTTCCTAAAATTTCCGCTAGTGGGCGCTCTTGCCTTATGAAAAACCTTGAGCTGAGCTTTATTGCAGTCAAAGGTGCAGCTCCGTGTTTCGGTGGAGTCCTGTGTATGTAGGCTATGAGCCTTATGGGAGCAAATGTTTTCTCTTTGTTTTCAGGACGGAAAGTCTAAACTTTACAGCACATTTAATTAGCATATATGTTGCGTTCACTTGATGTCATGTTTTAGAGGTAAAATGAGTGTTGGTGTGTTTTTTTTAATCTAGTGGCATCACTTTAGATTTATTTGGGTGCTTTATTATATGAAATGGTTATTTTGTCATACATGTTCACACATGACAGGTTGAACTCCAGTTTAACCGCCTTATTGTTGGGGAAAAAAAGCGGGTTTTGATGTTGTAAATTCTCCCCGTTTCGCTCGCTACTAGTAAACCGTACCGAACCAGTTGCCTTACTTTGAGTGACAGTAGACTTCAACGCCAGGGGACCAATCAGCAGCGGGGGTGGGCGGAGCCGGTGCAAAACCAGCTCTACCAAATATTCCCAGTCGCGGTCACTTGCAGTTACTTTCCATCCAGGTTTCGGAGCAGCGCTGAGGCATCATCCCTCTGCTGTGTGTGTGCGGGGCGTTCTGGGACGGATCTGCAGGATTGTGAGCCGCAGCAGCAGCAGTAGTTTTGGGGACCTCTAGTATGAGAACTTCCATTCCAGCTCGTTTGATTTCTTTCATTCTCATGTTTGATCATTTTCTTAATTTTGACCATCCGACCTCATTGTTTCGCCCTCTTCATTTTTCTGCTACTGTCACCCACAGTGTGTTGCTCACCACCACCACCACCACTACCACCAGCACCGGCTGAAAGGGGAATATCTCACCATTCCACCACCAGCCACCTCTGTCCTTTTCTCTGCTGATGCTGCTCTGGATTTTTGCTGGCATTGCTGGACTATAACGCAAAGGGGATTTATATTTGTATTGATTTACATCTCCACAGTGGACACCGCCACTTTTTTCCTCTCTGAAGGGATGTATCACTGTGCGCTCTGAACAGGGGGAGAATATCCGCGCACTGTCCGCTGAATGAACTACTGCCGTGCGCCTTTGGTTTTTGGAGCAGGTCTCTCATCTGGAGATGCTCTAGTCCGTGTCTGGGTTTGTGGTCCGTGCGCATCCACTCCGGATCGGGATTTAAGGTGAAGACATTGGAGCGCTTGTCCTCTGTTTTACGTGCGTTTTTTTTTGTTTTTGTTTTGTTTTTTGTTTGGTTTTCTTTTTGGTGTGTGTGGACACATTTGGCCATTTTCAGACGGATTGTGCACCCGGAGGCGCGTAGGCTAACCATGGGGGACTCGATGTGGAGATATTATTTTGGAGTTTTGTTTATTGCCTTCAAACTGGACTTGTCCCGGGCGCTCATCCTGGAGTCCATCTACTGGAACACAACAAATACCAAGTAAGTGCAGCTCCGTTCCCCGCTCAGTACCGCTCCCTGTAGCGCCCGTACACCCTCAGATCTCTCCCGTGTGAAGAGTAGACGGTTTTGTGCCAGACTCCGTTGAAAAATCGAGCCGTTTAATGTAGGCATGCTCACCGCGCATGGCTCTTACGCGTAAAATAGCACCGCTTAACACATAATATCAGACGTAACAATTCAGCATGCATAACTAAAACAAAGAGCTCCTAAAGTTATATGAGGTGACATGCATTTTTTCTTTATTGACACTGCGCTTTTACACCAAACACCGCCTTGGTGAATTGTTAGACTTGTTTAAGGTCAGATTTTGTTATAAATTAGAACAGTTTCCTCTCGCCTGTGCGCCGAGTTGCTCACAGACACATAATGGTTTGTAAAAATCCTTAAGCAGCCTCTATCCGCCCTGCATCCGCAGTACCAGAGACACTTTTTTGAACAGTTTGGGTTTTTATTATCGGGTTTTCACCACCTAGGGCACATTTATAGACGCACAGTAAAGATAGAGCCATCATTCCCGTCCAAACCCACTGTCTAAATAGGATAACTGTGCGTAGCTCTTGTATCACGGCTCTACGGCTTTACTGATAGATTTATTGTTTGTGTCTTCTTGTCGCCGTTTGGATGATATTTACGCGCAGGGGACGGTGAGGGCCCGGGCCGCAGTTCGTGCGTTATGGTAGCACTCCAAACCCGCCTCAGTAGTTTGTGTGATTATTTATAGTTCATGGTTATATTTTTGTATCGATTGGTGAAAACGTGGCTCATTTATGTTATATGCGCTTGCGTAAAAATGATTTTTGGAGGTAATTTGACGCTTCGCCTCGTGGATCAATAATAACTTTGCTCGGCGTGTTATAATTCATATTCGACTTGTAACAGGTCCAATTAAAAATAGCAGACCTTTGAAGCTATATCGAGGTTATTAGGAGTCCCGTGAATTCCCTCCCTGGCTGTGTTTGTGCAGGCCTCATATAGGGTGTTATTTTTATCCAGCTTAATGAAGATAATATTAATGAGAGAAATGAGTCGGCCACAGATGGATTCTAGTCGTGGTGAATGTGTGTGTGAGTGTGTGTGTGCCGAGGCGCAGGCTTCACGGAGCCACTGGGACGCACCGACGGGCCTCTGATGCGCGGCTCCGGTCCCCTGCACTCGCCGTGGAAAGAATTAAATAATTAACCGAACAACAAGCAGATTCTTGGGGGTCATTTACGGTGTTAATATGTTTAGCGAGATGAAAAGTTTTAATAGAGCGGCATACGGCTCCGGTCAGTGCAGCTGTCTAACGAACCTACCAAAAGCCTGCGTGTAAAAACCGTCACCACAGTAGACCTGGGTGGAATTTCAGGATGTCCCATACTGTGATGTGTATGTTTGAACAGAGAGTGCGCAAGCTTTTGACCTCCAACTGGTTGGTTTTCTGTGGGAAAAGCGAACAAACACGTATCCATTAAACTAAATATCACATTTTTGGGTCAGTTTTGTTCATATATCCCTCAGTCTATCACCATCTACCCCTCTACATGGGGCTCATAAATATTCCCGCTGCCCTAGAAAGGCGGTTAAACTCTATTCTGCAAATAAAAAGGGTGTCTTTCTCCTCCTCTACACCCCTGGTCTCAGCCCGGCGGGGGGCGCCCCTCTTTGTGGCCGCTTCGTCACGGCCAAACTCCAGCTCCTTCAATAATTCAGCTTTTGGCTTCAGTACAACCAGAAAGCCCCTTTCGCTCTCTTAATGTTTTGTTCTCCACTTAAATAAAACGATCTTATGAAAGTCTAACAGGTGTCTATTGTTGCTTTGGATATGAGCGTTTTCTTATGGCGTGCGTAAAAACCGTGCGCACCTGGGCCGTGTTTGTCTGCTGTGTTTGACTAGATGTTGAGGGAGGATTTGCTGCGTTGTCTGCGGGACTGAGATCTCTGGTGTTCTATATTCAGCCAACTCTGCCTTCTAGCCTTCTTACTGCCACGGCCATCTGACGCCTTTGAACCCAACTATTGACGCACTGCTGTATACCTTTACCCCTTTGTATGGTTGAAAAACGGTGGAAAACGTGGTTTAAATAGCAATTAGAGTAGAATTTACTTGGATTTGAGCCTAAATGGCACAGTTATTCATTTTATGTGAAGCCGTGGTGCAATGAGTTGTAGTGTATGCCACTCATTAGGGCTATATGGTGCCATTTGAGCACAGTTTGGAAGAACAAAACACTTGGAAACCAGTTGGTGAGAGAATTTAGCATCAATACAAAGTTTCAGATCATGTAACAGTGCATATAATAATCATTGCACAGCATATTTGTAGATGCAGTTACTTTTGGCAACAGGTCATTTTGTGCCTTAAAAAAAAAAAAAAACATCTCCCTCATAATAACCAGAACATGAAACCTTCCTTCTTCGGCTGCCCCTTTGCAAATTAGTCTGTCATTTTACTTGGCGCGTCAGTTTTGATTTTAGAAAAAAGGACAGGGGGGGGAGAAAAAAAGCTAAAAAAGAACGTGTGTCCACCCTTGGAGCAAGTATAGGCTTCGGGCTGCCACAAATGCAGCGGGCATTCCGTGGAATTAGCGTGTGCGTGTGCGCATTCTTTGCGTTCTGTCTGGGTGAGGAGTTCAGAGGTAAAAGGCCACAGAGTGATAGCATTGTGTGACAGGATGCCTCTTTATTTTAGGCAAATACCCCCCCCCCCCCCCTCCCTTT
>JAPSES010000019.1:14765090-14786248 GCA_029822895.1 Maxillicosta whitleyi | reverse complement strand
GAGGGGGAGGAGGATGGGGGGTAAACAGTGATGAAAGAGTGAAGAAGAGGAGCGATACTGTACGTCTCTCGCTGTCTTTCTTCTCCGCCGAGCTCTCGTCACCTCCTGTGATTATAAATTGTGGAGTGTTGCCCTCATCGAGTGGAAGGACACATGGAGTGTGACATGATGGAAAAGTTTGAAAGCGCCACAGACGGGCAGAAAACTCATTTCATCTCATTTTCATCTACAGCGAATCTGTCTCTTATGTTTCACGTTATTTAATAATACTCGTAAAACTGCAAAAATAGCTTCTTCTGTTAAACCAACTGTCAAAAAATAATGAAAAACAGTAAATGACTTAATGTTTTTGCATCTTTTTGCATCATACAACAAATTGATTAATCGACTGTTCACTCTCACTACTACTACTAGGCTCAAATTAAAGTTTGTTTGTTTGTTTTTTCCGTAAATATAACTCATTATTAAATCCTTAACAGAAATTAATTATAGGACAAATTGTTTAGTCATTAAAGAAACTTTCATTTTCCTGAAAACTGGCATTTAGATTAGATACAAAAGCCTGAAACTTTAAATCAAGCTTATAAAACAGCAAACAAGTCAATTATTTTTACTTTAGATTTACCATTTGTAGATGTGTATTTTAGATTAAAGACTTTTTTCATAGTTTGCATCAGTATAAAAGTGTAACTCTTAGTCTCTAGTGAATATATTTATTGTTATTCAAGTAATTAATAGTGTAATAATTGTTTTAACATTTTAACATTCGATTAATCGATTACTTTAACATAGTATTTTAGAGCTTTTTTTTTGCTCTTAATATTGTTTCAAACCTCTGTAGAAGTTTTTCAAACATCAGAATATAGTTTTACCTATTTGATTATCACATTGTTTTTCATCTATTATCATTTATAGCCTAAAACTTACACAAAATGTAGGAGATTCTGTTCTGTTCTGAAACAGAGGGACGGAGGAATCTGAAGTTTTTACAGTTTCGGAGCCGCTGTGGTGAGGTTTGATGACAGGACAACATTTATTTCAGTGAATGGAAAGACAAGATGAACGCAGGCGTTCAGAGTTATTTATTCAGTAACTTTTCAGCAGTAAGTGGAACGTCCCACAGGCGTAACAGCGGGGTTAAAAGGTCAACTGTTTTTAATTAGTACAGTAAACACTACACTAAGTAAATCTTCTGCTGGCTCGACTCCATATTCTTACAACTTTAACCTGCTTAACAGTTTGTTTTGGTGCATATCTTCTCAGTGTTTACATTCGACTTTAACGGCCTGTAATGCTTTTAGTGCCTGATCTCTAGGCCTCGCATGCGCCGGACCACGCTGATAAAGCGCTCTCAGCTCTTTGCGGGAATATTTATGGCGATGGTGGCGGTAGGGGATCTCACTAAAATAAGGAGAGGGGGGGAGTGGGTTAAGGAAGAGCCGAGGAGGGGTGAAGGGCCAAGTGTGCCTCGAAGCGGGGTTTGGGGAGGGGGTCAAATACATTTACAGCCATGAGACGGCGGGGCTGGTTTTTATTTGTTTTCAGGCCGTCCTCTTGTCTTTCTGTCTCATCTCCACCTCATGTACCTGCTGTTTTGTCGTAGTGGTGTTCTACTGAGCCGTCCGACATTTACCTGTCACTAAAGTCAGACACAGGGGTGGAGACGAGGAAGAAACAAAGACCGTCCAGCAGGACAACCTCTCCGTCTTTGTCTTTTGTTCAGTCCAGACTAGCTTATATTTGCCTCTTAATCAGTGTCTTGGCAGCTTATCTTAAAACCCACATTCAAACACTTTTTTTTTTCCTTCGTCTTTGTCAGCATTTATTGAATACTTTCATTATACAGCACTTTGTAAAAAAAAAAAGTCAGCTGGCTAAAATACAGCAGTGTAATAGAGAGGATGGAGCGTGTTAGTCCTGTTTTTCCTCCGCCTCTGGCTAAGGCAGAGCTTAATTTTCAATTGTAAAGACAGAGAAAGAACAGGATACAGCACTTTACGATACCTTATCTCATATTCTGTGAGCAGAAATGTAGAAAACACACTCCGAGAAGCGTGAGAGAAGCAGCGCCATGACGAGATGAGTACATAAGGAGGAGGAATTTTATCCAACTCTTGCATATGTGTGTGTGGTTCTGTGTAATGCAGCTTTGCCCACTTCCTGCAGAGATTACATTCATTCTATAACTCTGACACCCATGTTGATATGATTGTAAGACGTTTGTCAGCAGGAAAGACTTGGAATGATTCACCTGTTCTGTTTGCTGTAGGTTTGTCACCTTTTTAGCCTCTTTCTACCTTGAGTTACCGAACAAAGGGAAAAACCTGATGAGAATTAATGACAAAAGTCTATATTTTTGTGAAATCTTTCCTTTATTTACCACTCATAAACTTCACCTAAATTTTATTACTGCTGTTCTGACTTTATAGCCTTTTAAAGTCATTAAAGTGGAAGTACATATGGAGGGGAACGCCTCATATTCAACACAGCTGAGTAAAATAAACACAATAAAATACATATTAGTGATAAAACAATAAATCGCAGTTCAGTCAATTAATAAAATCTGGAGAATGAACATAGTTTTTAAAATAGAATGCATGGGTTAAAACAGCCATGTAAAAAAAAAACAAAAAACAACAACCCACTTTTCATTTAAAGAACAAATGTTTGTTTGGTGGCACATGTTACGTGTACGATAGGTGTGTATTCAGACCCTGATCAGCTGAACCTGAACAACACCCGCTCGTCACTTCTTTATGTCGTCTCCGTGGCAGCAGAGTACCGAAGCGCTTCCAGATCAATGTGTTTTAGATAAATAATGGCCACCACATGCACCTTTCAGTCAAAGCACATGCATGCATTCATTCTGCATCCCCCGTATGAACACACATGTGCAGCGACACGCATGAGTGAACATTTCCAACCACACACACACACACGCACACATATACACACATATAATAATGCACACACATACAGCGCCACAGTATTTGTGTAGAAGTAAAGCCCCTGAGGTTTATTGAAGGACCTTTCCTCTCTCTCTCTCTCTCTCTCTCTCTCTCTCTCTATGCTCCAGTTGTCTCTTCTTCCTCCTCCTCTTCCTCCCATGGACACAGATGATGAGATGATGCCAGATGGCGTTGTATTGCATAGACATACATGCTTTTCTTCCTTCCTTCTCTCGCTCTCTCTTTTTCTCTCTTGCTCTCTCTCTCGCTTTTTCTTTTTTTTTTTTTTTTGCTGTGTCCGTCACTGGACACACAGAAACACCACTGAGTGTGTCCCCGGGGGGCAAAAAAAAATTCACTCGGCCTAGTTATCTGCTGCTTGTGCACTCCAGCCTGTGCGTGTTGTTGTATGTGTACGCGCTCACTGGTGTGTGTGTGTGTGTGTGTGTGTGTGCACCCGAAGCAAAGGAGATGATGGGAAGAGAAGGAGAAATAATGTATATGTCTGTATCTGAAGCTTCAAAAGACAAAGACAGTTTGTGCCAGAGGAAGTGCAGAGAATCTAGCAGCCAGTACTGTATATGTACAGTACTGATTATGCATTGAATTTCCCCCACTGCTATTTCATTTAGCTCTCTTTGTTAATTATGAATCGGCTCTGCGTCGCCATCGGTCCCCTGTGTGAAAGCTCCCCTGCCGCCCAGCGGTGGCTGGCTTTGTAGTCAGAGAAGAAAAAAAAAAACAGTAATAGCCTCACGCTGGTGTTCAGACCTTCCTGGTAGATCAGGAGAGTTGGTCGGATTCATCGCTTCAATAATGATCTCACCTCGAGCTGTTGTGCACTTAAACACCAAGCAAAAGGTCAAAGTTCACCTGAAGGTGCTCAGTCTGCCCACACTTACACAAAAAGCACTGCATAGCCTTTACTGTCACGTACATGACGAGTGGATATAGGATCATCAGGGAAAGGAAGGAGAATTTGAGTCATATATCAGCCATTTTTAGGGATTTATGCAACAAAAATGCCTTGTAAACACTTGAGCGTTCAAAGGCGCTAGCTTATTTGATTCAGTCATTTAGTTTTGTAATTGTTCAGTTCAGTGCATTTCCACCAGCACCTGATGCCTCCACTCATTTTGATTTCCCTCCTATTATTTATTTATTCATGGTTTATTTGAGAGGGACAGTTACAGTAAACACAGATAAACTGAAAACAGCCATTCAGTGCAAGACTTGTTCATAGCAGATGCTAATTTACAACCGTCCCTAGAGGGGCTTTTTAGGACTGAAAACAGTGAAGTATGAAAGGACAAATGCTAAATATAACTCAGTACAAAATGGCACACATTTATTGACATTATATTTAGACGTCAGCACTGGATCGTCGCCCTCTTTTTGTCATGACCTAAATATGAGGAACCAAACAATAATAGACGGACACAGCGTTGATACTGGGATATACCATATTATGTTCTGTTGTGATAAATTATTAATCCACATGCATCCACCAAACAGGATTAAAACAAATGAGAGTGAACTATATAGCACGTATTAGAATAAAACTGCTGTTTTTTGTGTATTGTTTTGTCTAAGTTGAATATATAATTATTATTTATTTATGTATTTTAGGGGTACTTTTTCCATTAATTTAGCTTCTTCACTTCCACAGATGTCTTTTTGACATCGTGTATAATGGATGATGTCTCGTAAAGTATAAAGTATCACAGAATATACTATCGATACTATCATGGCTGTATTGATATGTATCATATCTGAGGTTAATGTGTAATCCTTGTTGGTCACAGCGACAAAAACATAGATCTGTAACTTAAAACTGTTCTATAGAGTTGGCTGATAATAAAGAACTACACTGGTCTACAAGTAAAATGCTTACAGAATACAAGTAGTGAAATTTTACCATGCGTAAGTCACCGATAAAGAAAAATCAAGTCATAAATGCTGGTTGACTGAAGTTTCCAAAAACAGTCTTGGATCAAAATATGAAATTTGAGAATTTATAAGAGAATTTACTTAAAAACACTGTCTTCACATTACAATACATTCACTTTACAGGTTCTATCTAATGGAACATTTATAAATCTATTGTATAAATGTACATAAACCACTATATATGTATAATGACACATAATACACCCTGTAAACATCAACAAACCAGCACTTATGTCATTTGTTTTCCAATGAATCATCAATGAGTCATTTTTTAAAAGTTATACGTTATAACCCATTTAAATGTTTTCTAGCATTCACACTCATTAGTTTCTTTTTTTTTTTTTTTTTTTTTAATGTAGTGGCTAATACTAGGTCTGTAACAATGCAGACAGTCACTCAACTTCCCTCCTCCGTTTACATGTGCATGTGATCAACACTTTTTCAGCCAAAATAGCCTCGCTAAAATTTTCCGTCTTTTTCATTAGTCAGCGTTTGCATTATATTCCTGTCTATTTCCTTGTACCACTATTCACAGCATGCCATAAAAAGCCTCCTGGGCACCCATGGTTAACATTTCAAATTGTAGTCAAGCGTGGGGCAAATTCGTTTAGTGGATAAATACAAGGTTTCACCTCCAACTGGAGCACAGTGTGTGTGTGTGTGTGTGTGTGTGTGTGTGTGAGAGAGAGAGTGTGAGTTTGTGCAATCACAGGAATGCTGCAGGGGCTCTTGGTACTTGGAGACTAAATGGCAACATTATTTCACTTTTGGGAAGAATTTAGGGAAATGCGAGTACACTCCCAGTGAAAAGCCTTCAGGCTGTGCGTCTATCTGTGTGTCTCTGCTGCTGTGTCTAACGCACAGATTTTTATTGTTTCTTTATATTCTGTTTTGTATTCCAACGTCGTCCTGCCATTTTTCTAGCATCTGGGAAGCACGTCGCCTTCTCCTCATTTATCCGCTTAATTATTCGCGGTTTCGGTCACATTGCCGTAGAAAAGCTCTGATTTTTTCTGCAGATATAGGGGTCACTTTGCAGCACATGTATGCATGCGCATACAGACACCAGACATTCCACCATTATCCTTCATCATCTAAAATTAATGGACACAATCAGTAATTACCACATCAATAATTAAACTGACTTCACTTTTTGAAAGATATGGACCGACTAATGGCAAACACTCCAGTCTGTGATGCATAATGGATGACTTATCATCAGTTTTTCTGGATCTAACTAATATCCTTCTTTCTCTGCCCTCCCTGTGTCTCCTTTCAGATTCATATCAGGCCAAGGCGTGGTATTGTACCCTCAGATTGGGGATAAGTTGGACATTGTATGCCCTCGCGTGGACGGCGGGGTGGGTGATGGCGTGGAGTATTACAAAGTGTACATGGTGCCCAGGGAGCAGCTGGAGAGCTGCACCATCACTAAAGCCGACACACCGCTCCTCAACTGTGTCAAGCCCGACCAGGACGTCAAGTTCACCCTGAAGTTTCAGGAGTTCAGTCCAAATCTATGGGGCCTGGAATTCTTTAGAGGGAAAGACTACTACATCATCTGTAAGTACACTTTCTGACCTTCCCCAAAGGGATCATAAATTAGGTGTTACATAATTTAAGAGGAAAACTGTCAGCAAGGTTAGAAGAGCAGTTGGTGGGGACATATCCTGTATTTCTACATGGAGTTTACTGTCTGTTTGTGGATTTTGCACTTCACCAGACCACTAGATTTAACTGATAGATTTGAGTTTAACTTCATCACCACTTAATATTTTATACTTGTTTCATTTAGGACTCCCCATTCAGCAAAAAAACTGTCAGTTTTCCATACTTTACTCTCAGTATTGCCTGGCCAGTGTTGAAATCTACCTAAGTAATGTTCACACGTACTATAGTACCATGTATGACTGATACTACATGCTTACATTATCTCCTGTATTTATAATCCAATATTCATTATTCACATATTCTTTTTGGATTTCTGTGTTTCCACTTCAGTTAGGTTTCCAATGAAAGAATTATGGTATTTTTACACTCTGGTTTTACCTCTAGGTGAAAGTGAGTTTTGGCTTTGGCTGCTACTTTGTCTACCCATAACTCACAGCTGAATGCATCAAGTTCACTTTGATGGATATTCATGGAAATGGAAAGGAACTAAAGCAGATAAGGCAGGTCAAGAGTAGAGCAGGTGACACTCCAGTGCCAAATAAATCTGCTTTAGTTTGCGCTAAGATGCCACAGCGAGTGGCGTGTTCTCAGAGATACTTCCTTTGCGATTTGTTTCTTTTCTTAAGTCTTTAGTGAGATCCAACCAGAGAATATTGAGGCCAAAACTCAGTGTTGTTGAAAATCGCATCTCTGTGAAGAGCACTGCCGAAAATTTAAAGGTGTCAATCCACCCACAGCATCTTGCAGCGAGCCAAGTCCAGAGGTGAGAGTAGCCTTTATAAAATTCTCTACTCTATATTTCTCAGTCTGAATGGCTTTAAGAGGACTATCTAATACCCTTATACCTCTCGTGATTCATATGCTCTCATTTATGGCAGACATTTCCATCAACATTTCATTTAAACTAGTTTGATTTCATCCCACTTGAACTCGTGAACTCCCGAGATATGACACCCTACTGTCCGTCCCCTGAGCTTTGAAATGATTCACAGTCCAATCCTACGATGCAGGTGTGGCCACTGCGCTTCGCCAATTGTTACTAACGCCATCCCGTGAGGAAGTTGTGATGGGGTTTTAGCGACGGCCCCCTGGTTTGAAACATGGGAGGTGGACTAAACCATCTGTGTGGTGGTGATGGGGGGGGGGTGCTCTGCAGATAGGACCATCTGTGAGGCTCTGCCATAGCCATCTGTGAGCTGTCACAGTAGGGGAAGGCCATATTCCTGACTGAGTAGAAGGAAGGAGAAGACAGGAGACTAAAGACAAGAGAAGAGCAGGAAATCCAGACAGTCTATTGTGATGTAGAAAGCTGGCTCGATGAATGTACAAGGTGATTCTTTTGCATTGTGTAAAATTCAACTGCCGGCGTGCCTTTAAATTTTCCTCTCAGCTCCGCAGAAGCACCACAGAGATCTGTCGAGCAGATGTTTGAGAAAAAAACAGGTTCACTGACACAATATGCTCATTCACTTAGTTTCGAACCAAACCGGCAACAGTGGCTGCTCTGTCACTAATGTGTCATAGCTGCAGGATATTTACATGCTGGTGCATATCCCGCTGTGTTATTATCTAACAGGTGCTTTTATGGCCCAGGCAAATCAAGTGAGTAATGGGTGAAAGGTGCTACACTATTATCCACCACTTTATTGAGTTTGTTTGTAAATCTGTCTGATGTGATCAAAATATCATCCCCTGACACATGCCATTCCATATCCAGTTAATAATATACACTGAAACACAACCACAGAAAGACAGAGTTGGGGGTTCATGGGTGTGTATGTATGAATCCAAATTTTCTGATTCCAGTTTATAAAATTTAACCTATAAAGAGCCAAACATCCACCTTTAACCTAAACCATCTACTGATCTAAACTGTTTAATACCTGTTGATCCACTAATCCCATCAATATGTGTAATAATTGGTGTAAAATACAGTTTGTCATGTTTTCATGATCATCAGATATGACCCATTTGGATGTTCAGAGGCTAGTTACCATGGGAACACGTCATCTTCTATATTGATTCACTTATAAAACCCATGGAGTTGGATCAATGAGTCTATGTTCAGTTAATGCTATATTTTACTGAAAAAGATACTTTTTCTTCAGTTTTCTCTGTTTTCGATATACCTCTCAACTTTAATTGGAGCCAGTGATACCATGCAAATGACAGAGGATAATGTTATAATAAATAGCTATAAATCACTCTAGAAAGGTTATATAAAGAGGAAATTGAATTTGGGAAGTGACACAAATGTATCACTGGGTCTTTTTGGGTTAAATGTTAATTGACCAAACCAGACACTAAAGCATGTGATCTTGGGCTTTGGGAAACACAGATCAGCTTTTTTCATTATTTTCTGACAAAACATAGATCAAACAACTGATCCATCAAATAGCAAAGAGCAAACAGAGATAATAATTCTTCGCTGCATCCTTATATGATGTATATGCTCATGTCAGTCGTATAAATAAAGTGCATAGAGACACACAGATACACCAGTGCGATCGCATCCACACCCAGGCAGAACAAACCGTTAGATGTGGTTTGTGAGTCTGTGCTCTAAGACTACAAAGGCTTCTGACTGAAGAGGCGCAGACACGATCGCCCTCCCCTCATCTCCTCCTCGGCTGCCTCCATCCAAACGCTGCAGTTAATAATTGATGAGCCGATGCTGGTGTTTACTTACTGCGCTCTGCACTGCTCCGCCGCCAAACGTGATCAGAGGATCAGAATGCACAAGACAGGGTTAAGTTCAGGTTAACGAAGAACATGGATAAAACAGTGCAGAGCGGCGGTCGGCGGATGCATGTGCATGACAGCGAACATGCTGATAACACACATGAAGGGTGTTTGTGTGTAAATACACACACAGGTACCAACACCCTGAAACAAAAGCACAAATCCTCAGTCTGTATGTTATATGTGTTTCTGTGTGTGACGGAGAATATTTAATTCCCCATCACCTACTGATAAAAAACCCTCCTCCACCTCCTCTTCCTTTTCCTCCTCCTCCTCTTCCTCTTCATCATACCCCTGCCAAGTTGACAAGTTGGAACCCAAAGAGTGGTGGGAAAGTTCAATCCCAAACTTTAAAAAGAGGGGTTGGAAATCCAATTTTGCAGTTCTTGCAAATTCCCTGCCACCAATATCCCCCCACCCCACCCCACTCACCCCCTCCGTACTCCTCACCCCTCCGCCTGCCTTCACATTTACCCAAAATGCTAATGTGTAGCCTAAAGAAGGGCAGACTCTGAGCTGTTTCTCCGTTGGAGTGTGTCACTTTTTTTTGCTGTTAATTGCCTCCTCTTGGCTAGCTCTGGCCCCAGTCCTACAGCGTTAACAGCCCACTGCAGTTGCATTGTGATGCTATGTTGTGTACTTTAGTTTTTGTTGGATCGGCCGTTTGGCTCCTTAGCATGGGTAAACATCAGCGGTAAAGCACAAACAAACGCACAAAAAAATCCAAAAAAACAGACAGAATGACAGATACACAGAGGTGTGTAGGAGGAAGATTCATGGTTGTTTTTACCTTGCATTGCCGAAGCAAGGCTATGTGTGAATCTTTGCCTGTGGGTGTAATTGCATGTGTCTATGCATTGCATGAGTGAAGTATTGGAATTAATAAATATATATGGACTTAGAGCTGGATTTTCCTCTCATGAAAGCCTCTCCGTCTTGTTATCTGCGCCTGCGTGTCTCTGACCTACCCCTCCTTCCCTCAAGTGATGCTGTCCAAAATCCATCAGAGTGTGACACTGCCTCAGAAAGTTCACTGTGAGGATTTCATTAGTCTTTTGGAGTGAGCACTCGATACGTAATTAATTAACCAGCGTTTAATCCTCCATTTCTTCTCACAATTGCCAAGGCTCCACATCAATGCTGTGGATCTGAGTCTCAACCAATTGGATTAGCACTGCCTTGTGTTAAGTATTGTGCCAAGGCTAGACCTCTAGATTAGTTGGGGATGCACCCCCCCACACACACTACCACCACCACCCCCCAACTCCAGTCTTTCAGATTGAAGTGACTCTGATCAGGCCTCAGTGTTTGATTTTCCTACTGTCATATACAGTCCAAACTCACAATCACAAACACAACACAACTTCACAACACAAAATCTCAGATGTTTACTACAATCCTTCTATTATCTATCGGAGTTGATGATACAGTAAGCTTAACACGTATAAAATTGTCCTTTATCATGGATACATAGTGAGTAATAGTCACCTCTGGTTATCTACCACCATTCTGAACTGTTTAACACACATAAAAACTAGATTTATAGCTTTAACCCCTCAAAAAGTATGGTTATTAGAGAAAATATCTGTAATGTCTTGATATTATTTAACATTCAACACTTACTTTGGACTTTTGGATATACAGTACTTATATTTCTATACAGTATGTACTCAGCACGTAGACTTTTTTGATGTTAAATGTAGGGCTGTTGCTAAAACATGTCTCAGCACATGGATTAAAACATGTGACATGAATTGCTTACAATGAATCTTGCAAATGTTTATACTGAAGTCATCCCATAAAAGCAGATTTCATGGATACTTGCAGAGTCATAATAAATGTATAAATTTGCATTGGTGTAGTTTTTTTTTAAGTGTTTTTGGTCACAGGACAGCGGTTTGGACCAAATGACCCATATAATACAGCTTTCTTTGATGTGTATGTGCAGCTTTTTCCGTGCGGTTGTAATATTTGCAACCTTGTGTTTTCCTGCATGCACAAGGGGCTGCTGTATGTCCACAGATTAACGTCACTTTTCTGTGTGTGCGCCTTTTTAAAGTGGCCCCGTACAATGCTGCTCCAGTTGAGAGCAGATGAGTTTGACGTGATTGTTTGCGGCAGCATGGCCTGCAGCCGAGAACCTAGCGAGCTAGATGATTATATGAGCTAAAGAGGGAGTGAGAGGAGGGGTAGAAAGAGAAAGGGGGCAGAAAGAGAGTGACGAAAGCAAGAGAGGGTTAACGGGGAAGGGATGAAGGGACAGAGGGAGAGGAGGAATAAAGAGAATGAGGGCATAGCGATGGAGAAGAGCGACGAACGAGGGCAGGAGAAGGACAAAGCTGCATTTACAGTCAGAGCAGAAATTTCATCAAGAATTTAATCACCCGTTTCTTCTGCCACAACAGAAAATAGTCCCGTCTGTAAGCCGCTTGTCTGATTGTCATGTGGATCAGGTGTGAGCCTGCGAATCTTAAAATGCAAATTGAGGTTTGTGTCTACTTTATCAGACATAAACAGCTTTGCAGTTTACTGAAATATGGCCAAATTAATAGTATACGATCGGTGGTGTCATCTTTATCACATAATAAAAATAAGTGGCCAAAATTATTTAGCAGTAGGCAGTGGCGGTATGTGCGCGCGTGGGAAATATGTGTGAACTTTCATTAAAACTATCAGCCTGCGTCTGTAATTAAGCACTTGTAATAATCGAGTGTTAGCATAAGTGGATTTAAATAATGCATTTGTAATGTTTGTGTGTCTTTCCGACTAGCTGGAAGTGAAGGTTATTAACAGTGTTTGGGATTCTGAGGTGACCCGGCTTTGCCCTGGCCTGTTTCTGAGGGTCAGCGGAGACCCTAAACCCTGTCAGTGGCGATTACTCCACACAACAGTGACGAGCATTAACCAGCCGGCGAACCCCGGCGCTGCGATGATGGCTTCACGCTCCACAGCAACTCGGGGGATGGAAATTACGCCCCGCGTTTAGATCATAGCGCTCTTTGTCTCTCCTTCTTGTCTTCCTTTTCCGTGTCGTTCTTTCTGGGACACGTTGTCACTCCGTCCATCTGTTCATCCCCTCAGTACGCACGGTGCACTCCTCTCTCTCTCTCTCTCTCTCTCTCTCTCTCAGTCCTATCTGTCTTTCAGGGATGTCTCCTCAGTCTGTTACCAGCACTTTCTTTCAGCATTGTGTAATTATACCCACAGAATTTGGCAACCTTTGCTAAGCTGCTTCCAAAGTATTGTTTTTCAAGTTTCCAAAGGCTCTTTTTGTCAGACTAGAAGTCGTATTTTAGCTCCCGACTACAAGTTAAGCAAGCAAATCAGTCAGTAGGCTTGAAAAATGTCAGAAAAGCAGGGTTCTTTTGGTTTCTTTAAGGTATTGTAAAATTATGGACTTAAAATGTTTTACGTCAATGTTTTAAAACTCTTAAACCTGCTGAAACATGGATGGTATGTTTATATATGTATATTTATTTTGTTTTATTCACATTTACATGGTTGTGACGAAGTAGTGTTAATTCATCTGTCATGTTAATTTATTACGTTAATGTTTCAAAAGTCTTAAAATTGCTGAAACATGAAAGGTATTATTGTGTATTTATTTTGTTTTATTCACATTACATGGTTACGACGAAATAGCGTCAATTCATCCTTAATACTCATATATAATATTACACTGTAATACATTACATCCTGTTTGGTACCAGATTACAATACAGGATGTGAGTAACATGGCACTTGAGTATTATGTATTAGAATTGATCTTTTTTCTTGCTGCTTGTTGTGTTTTACTGTTTTTTTCCTATTTATTGACAGTTTCTGTGCATCGACTGTTGCCTTGAGTCGTTTTTAAATGAAAAAGTCTGAAATGTTACTCACTTTAAGCAACAGGAAGGACTTGAACATTTGTTGTTTGAGTTAATAATGAGTATAACCAGATTTTGAAATAATACCACAATCTAAAAGTGCAATTATGTGCAGTATTAACGCAGCTTCTTTGTGATTTGGTGGTTAGCCACTTCAAGAAACAAAGAAGGAAATTGAGTTAAGGGTCTCTCGGTCTTTATCTGGATTGCGGGCTCAGAATTGACTGTCTCGTTAAACGCAGGGTGATTTTCCACTCCCTTGATTTGATAAACAGGAGAAAATTAAGTTAAGGAGGGTAAATTAAGTTAAGGAGGGCGAGGGCTGGTTGTGTATTTACGATGCGGGGGTGGGATTGCGGTTGGAGTGCTGCGTGTTCGTTGGATGCTGGTGCTAATTTTACAGGTGGCTTTCACACTCAAAGTGAGGATACTTCTTTGACACACTTGTAGCATTTGTTTGAGGCTCTGTGTGACTGTGTGTGTGTGTGAGTGTGTGGCTGAAGGTGTGTGTGAGTGTGTTTTGTGCGAGTGAATGTGTGCTGGCACGTTTTTTACAGGCCCACTCAAGCTGTCACTTTGGTCTCAAGCGGTACTTTGTCAGAGCCGGTGAGTGATTTTTCCTGATGGCCTTCTTCCCCTGTTTCAAGGCCTGCTTTTGCATTTTGTGACTGTGTGTAACGAGATTTCTTTTTTTTTTTTAGTCCAAAAAACCTCATCTTAACCACACGAGCAGGTCCAAAAGCAGTGAGAAAACGTACTCTGTAATTCACAGTCCGACTAGAGTAGATGGTAAAGGGAAATCAAATGTAGCTTTTCTTATTTTTATCTTTTTTGTTCTTGTTCTTCACCCCAAAGGGACACACAAGCTCATTTTTGACATATATTTTTCTCAGCCCATTAATTTTTGACTTTTATCAACAGGCGTATAATAGAGTGGATGTCAAATATACAAAATACAGGATATCCTGACTTCAGTTAGGGTCAGAAAAGGCTACAGTTTTGTTTAACTATTGCTAAAAATGTTGTGAGACATTATTTTTCACATCTTTGCAGACATTTTCTGTATTTTTCAGCTGCCAGTGCCTAAATTGAACTTTAACTCTTTAATAACACTGCTTTTTTAAGATATACACTTGTTATCATAGTCGTATTCTATTCCCTCAAAGCATCATGAAATATAAATATTGATATGAACCATATTTGTGTTTCATTTACTCATAAAGACCCTTTTGTGGCAGTTCCCAAATGACTTTTTCTCCTTTCTTAAACGATTTATCATCATTTATTCTTTTATTATCCTCTATATTTTGTCCATAAACAGAGTACAATAAAGTTAGAAGAAAAACACAGAAAACTGAAGAAAAACTAGCTTTTTTTTTTCATCAAAATATATCAATAATAGAACATAAACCCAGTTTTTCCATCCACTGTCATTGATCCAACCAAGTTTTACTGGTGAATCAGTGTTGTAGAAGATGATGATGTTTCCATGGTAACTATGAAGCCTCTGAATGTCCAAATGGGTCATATCTGATGACCATGAAAAGATGACAAATTGTATTTTGCACCAATTATTTACATGTATTGATGGTATTAGTGGATCAATAGGTATTAAACAGTTAGCATCAATATAGTTTTGGTTAAAGGTGGATGTTTGGGTTTTTATGGGTTGTCCATAATGTTGTCTGTAGGCTGTTTTTGTCCCTGCGACCCCCCCCCCCCCCTGCACACAGTGGGTCTTATCTGACTGCTGTAATACCACCACTAGTTGGTAGTTAAATCCATTTGTGAGGCTCTTCTATGATCAGGTCTTTCCCAGCCCCCTTCCTTCCTCACCGTGTCCCCCTTAGCATTACGGATTAGCTGGTTAACTCTAGCCAGCTAGTCTGTCATCCAGTCCAGCCCCGGTCTTCTTGTCTGGCTGGGCCGAGGAGGGCCAAGTCATTCAGCCAGCCTTAGCTCTTTCAACAATCACATTCTGTTTAAATCCAAGTCAGGCTTTCCTGGACTGCAGCCTCAGCCAGAGTGAGTGTGTGTTTTACTCTGCATTTAAAGGAGAAGAGGAATTTAAAGTTTTAAACCAGGAAGGATTTTTCTATTTTTTTTTTCTCTTAAATGTCAAGGAAATGTTGCAGCCAAGATTATAAAGATGTTTATCTAAAGGTCTGAATCTACATTTTATTTGGGATAGATGGAGGTTGATGCGTTCAGTAGGTTTTAAGGTGAACGAGCATAAACAGAGGAGCTGACGTGGTGCTGACATGTGAAGTAGCTCACCCCTAAATACACCTTCTGTGCAGTTCACACCCTATGAACTCTGACCTCCGAGGTGGGTTTACTTCAGACATACACACGTGAAACAAAGCACAACGGCGTAGTGTGATTGCACCAATATCTGCACAAAGTAAACAGTTTTAAGGACATCCTGAAGGATTGTAAAACTTCTGTGTGTTTGCGCTAACAGGTTTATGAAATGAACACATGCACGCGCGTTCACACATACACAGGCCGGCACAGGAGCACAAGCCTTTAAGGAGCTTTGTCTGTAATGTGCTTTTCAGTCTCCACTGGAAAGCCATAGGTCAGTTCGAGAAGGAGACAGGAGGGGAGAGAGGAGGCGAGATGGAGGGAGGGAAGGAGGGAGGGAGGAAGTCCTTGTTAACATGCTCTTTGTGTCCGCTCCCATCACCGTCTTATTGAGGCAAGTGGATTCGGATCAAAATGATTGGTAGCTAGGAGGGGAGGAAGGGGAAAAAAAGTAGAGAACAGGGAGGAGGAGAAAGTGACGACTGTGCAGAGATTAATTTTCCAAAGCTATTTCAATTTCATCCAGCACCTGCCTTTCAATTTGGGGAAGCAGCATGTGGAGGTTTACGGGCGGAGGTGCAAGGTGGCTGTCCCGAAGAAGAAGAAACTGGGGTGTAATTCAAGGGAGGAGGAGGAGGAGAGGAAGCAGGGTGAAGAGGAATGAGGAGGAAGAGGTGGTGGCAAGGGGAGGAGGGGGGTAGGGGTAGGTTTGGAGGGGGTAGTGGTGGTGAATGCGGGCCACTGGGTGCTGGCGGGAAGCCAAGCCGCTAAGCCCTGGCAGCTCGTTATCCTCTGTGTTACTGACCTGATAGACCACAAGCCCCTGCTCCCCCATCCCCTCCCCACCTCCTCGCCTGTTTCCCCTGTCCCACTGTTCATTCAGGATGGCTGCAGTTCCAGGCAGCAGCCTCCGGGGGCAGCAGAGAGGTAGAGCAGTGTCTAAAATGGGGCTTGAAAAGGTCCAGTTGATGGAGCTTTGGCAGGAGAGCAACACATTATGTAAAAAATTTAGTAGAATTTAGTAATATTTTTGTTATTAATTTTTATGTTCTTTATCATTTTTTACACATTTAGTGGTTTTCATTCATGTCAACAATTCAGCCTGTAAGTTGGGTACCTTTGGTGTGTTTTTCTGTTGAAAAATCTAAACAATGATCCAATGATATTTATTTCCAAACAGAGACACTTCACAGATAGACCCTTCGAGCATATGTCAACCCAGAAACATCACTCAAAATATAAATATGTCACAATGAAAAGACCTCAAACAAATGGTCATTGTAGTATTAATACATTATTAATCTGTTTTATGAGCACTGGATGTTTCAATATTTCAAGTCCTTGAACTTTTTCTTGGTGTACGTCATATATTAACTTTTGGAACGTCATTCCAGCTTGTGTTTGTGCAAGTCGACACTACCCCCAGCAGATTTCAGCTCTTACTAATGACATGAGAGACTTTTCCGGTTCCATTTTAACCTCTTAAATGACTGAGACTTTCTGTACTTTTCTGTTACTTTTAATTGTTGAGGGTATTTAAGGATAATGCTAATTATGGCAATTGCGATAGTAATTTCGTTTCACTTTTTACGTGATATTCCTGCATATTTCACATACCCAAATACATAAGCTTATAACAGAAGACTCAACTAGAAATAAAACATCTTCTGCATTTTTTTTTTTTTTTTTTTTAGATATGTGGCTAAAACAGAAACTGTACTGAATTTTCCAGAGTTTCAAGTCTTGCACTTACAATTTTAATTGTATTTGTAGGGTAAATATAATAAAATACTATTTTCTGTTTCAGCTTTGTAGTTACTCTTGAGTTTAAGACTAGAGTCAACCATAACACTGGTCTAATTTAATATTTAGGAAGTTTAATTCACCTTAATTGTAAAACATTGAACCTCTTTACACATGGATACTATTATTTTTCTTGGTTATCACATAATGCACCATGTAATGCCTTTGACAACCATAAAAATATCTTACAGTTTATAACAAAACACAAGACACATACATAAGGTGTTAAGTTCAGACAGTTTCCTATTCAAAACGCAGGTGTCCTTACATAATGGAGTAAAAATTTGCTGGGTTTTGTCATCCTATTCATCGCTCCATCCTTTCATTTAATGGTTCTGTGTGTGGCCCACATCTGTACGCGCCACCAGAGATTTCTTTTATCAAAAGTTGCAGTTTCCATTTTTAAGCGTCCTTTCACAGCATCTGCTTACAGGGCCCGTTTTGTTCCTCCTGTCACATGTGGGACGTCTGGCCCCGCCCCTCCAGATTCCTCTCCCAACATCTGCTGCCGTCCCTTGAACACAGTGTTTAGCGGTGCACTTCTGTTTTCTCCTGTGTTTAAATGTTTTTTAGATCCTTTAAGCTCTTTTCATCTAAGGGCCATTGAAGTATTTAACACCTCCCTCTGTTCTCTTAATTTTGTTGCCTCTCCTGGAAAGGTGCCCTAATTTTTGTAACTCTTCCTGTTTACATCGTTGGTTTTCTTTCTTCTTTTTTTTCCCCTCAGTTGTCGGCACATCTCCTTCTTTTCTACTTTAAGCCTGGCGGCAAGTTTGACTTTTTGATGTAAGCATTTGAGGGCTGTAAAAATCCAAAAAGTGTGTTTTTTAATAACGGGCTAACCCTCTCAGGAGTGTCGTTAGTGCTAATACACAATAAGCCGACAAATTTCCTGCGGCTTTCCAAGATGGCCGCCGTGCCCCCAGCCGCCGTTGTCTCCCTCTTCCTCTCTCTCTCTCTCTCACTCACACCTCCTTTAACTGCTTCCTTCATGAGGCCCATCAGCGCAGTTAGAGATATTATAGTCACAATTACTCAAGCTAATTGACTTTGGGGATGTGAAATATTTCGCCTGTGCGGAGCGACTAAAGCGATGAACGGGTGAATTGTGATTTTATTAATGGGGGGATGACTCATATCCTTCCTCAGCGGAAGGTTTTCAGTGTTTCTGTTGTCTCAGGGAACTGGCTGTTTTTCTGAGATAGGCTTAAGGCAAACATGGTGACACAGTTTTCACAACATATCTCATTTGTACCCACTGGGAGGGTCACTTTTCCAATGTATGTCTCTACAGATTACAGAAAACATCCCTTCGAATGTGATTTGTCACATATTCCGTTCACTTCAACATTGTGTTGCATAAGTACTTCATATAACAGTAAATTAATGAAGGTGAATATGCTTAAAGTCTTACTGGATGTTATTTTGCCTGCAAAAGGAGAGTTTTTCCTTAACATTTATTTTCCACAAAATCAAGTTAAAGTGTAACCCAGTCAACAACAGTGAAAATGAAACAATGTGAATATACAGCTTCATACCAGAAGGTTTTGTTTTCACTTTTTTTAACCTTCTGTTTTTATACACATTGCCCACACTTTTGTACTTTGTCTCAAAAACTTCAAATAACTCATATAATTAAGCAAAGCATAATTTTTAGGGTATTAATTGTAGTTTGATTAACACCTATTGAATCTGTTACTTGACTTAAATGCAGTTACATATAATGCTGTATCATTTGAACACAACTTCGTGTTTATGCCTGACATGAACAGCACTGCAGGATTATGGGAAAGATCACATGTTGCCTCAGTGATGATACGAGTATGATTCTGTTGGAACAGATCCATCTGCTGTGCAACTTTGCAGAACTAGAGTAATAAATAATAAATGTGTTTCATCACATGAAACAAAAGGATTTTCATTTAACAAATAAATGAGACGAATACCCATGCAAACACTACTTTATTTTCTATTGTTTATTATAGCGCAGAGAGTCATCAAGTTCATGTGCATAGAAAAAATGGGCAATTTAGTGTTTTTTTCACTGTAGTTACTCATATTTTACGATCTAAATGCATTATATCTATTCCATTAACCCAGACTTGATAACAGAAGCTGCTAATTCTAACCTTTTTCCTCTTTGCTTATTGTAGCTACATCTAATGGCACCATGGAGGGCATCGACAACCAGGAGGGGGGAGTGTGCAAGACCAAGTCCATGAAGATAATCATGAAAGTGGGACAAAGTGAGTATTGTATTATTGAATTATGGTCGTGAGTGCCTGCAGGCATGAACAGTCAGCCACGATGCAGGGCTTATACACTGTTAAAAACCGTGTGAGACTCTGAAAAATGCCCTAATAAGGTCACAGGAGCCTGTGCAGCACACAGCTCCATCGTCTCCATGACACCTGGGGCTGCAAGGGGGCAGGAGATGTAATCTAGCGGAAGTCTAATGCACTGATACACACAACACACACATACAACTGTGTATGCTTGCTTGCACACATGCACACGAAGCATCTGCTGTTATATGCTCTCTCAGCTGAAAGGCTTTCTACACATGCAAATCTATTTTAGATGCAGACACATGACGTTGGTGATCTATCGCTGTGTCTGTTTGACACTAAAGCGCACACACACACACAGACACAGTCAACAGTCGGACTCTTAATTACGCAGATAATTATTCATAAATGAGCTGCCTGGCCACCACCCTGTGAGGTAATTTCCGAAGGTCGGCCCTCTCTTCAGTGCCACCTTCTGCAGTATTGAGAAGCGCTGAAGGTCAAGGAATTAATTGAAGCTGCTGAGGAAGAAAAGACAGAAAAGACCAGGTGCTGAACAGGCAGGGAAATTGGATTTAGCACCGAAAATCAGCTCTGGTGCTCAGGAGTTGCTTACAAATCAGTCAATTTATTAAATGAAATGTTCTATTTAGTGTGGTTCCGGTACGATTGAGCTTGAAGGTGCAAAGTTCAACGCGATGTAACTCGTGATTATAAGAGTGGGAGCTTGGTGAATTACTTCTCCATTTAGCGTGACGGTTTTGAAGTTGGCTCAGTTTTAACATCACAGAAAAAAAAAAAAAAACACCAACAGACATTTGAGCTTCAGAACATATGGCCCCATCACGGAACCAATTTACTTGTCTTTATCCTCGATTACAGCACTTTTCAAGTAATAAAGCTCTATTTCCAAGTAAAGGTAGTTGAAAAATGTTTATTTTTTTTTTTAAATTAGAAACAAAACAGAACATATGAGAAGAGCAAAACACATCAATACTTGCTCAGTCATGGGGCTAACACCAAGCACACAGTTTTGAATCACTACTAATGCCAAGAAATTTCTCAATCTCCAGAATGATGGGGTCAGTGGACCATATTAAATGAAAAAAAAAAAAAAAAGGATTAGAAACAGCCTTAACCCTTTATAGGGCACTCAGAGAAATACTGTGAAATTCAAAATTGCAACTTAGTGTGTTATTGGAAGACATAATAGGAATGTGTTAGTTTTGTGGATTTTTTCTAAAAATCAAGGTCAGTAAAGTTATCATATTTGATTCCTTACCTGAAAGTGGCAAAGAAAAGTATATATAAAAACACAAGAAAAACACATGTAAGTTAAAAATAACATCATTTTTCAAACATTACAACATCAGTGCTGATCCAGACACCTGTCCACACCCACACGGTCCCTTTGAACATCATTCATTACATTAGTACCATTACTTCATCATTCATTACATTAGTACCATTACTTTATTATTATATTACTACCATTACTTCATTATTACATTAGTACCATTACTTCATCATTCCTTACATTAGTACCATTACTTCATTATTACATTAGTACCATTACGTCA
>JAPSES010000019.1:14731512-14743174 GCA_029822895.1 Maxillicosta whitleyi | reverse complement strand
CACAGGTTATTCTACTCACGTGCAAATATAACTTTAGTTAGAACATACTAATAATGGGTTAGATTTATATAATGCTTTTCTATTTACAAATACATTGGATCCTTTATTCACTCACTGGTGCTGGTACATGTGTGACCACAGAAGCATGGCTGCCCTCCAACCACCACCAAACATTCACACACTTTTAGAGTGGGTGAAGTGTCTTACCCAAGAATGCAACAGACAGAGTGGGGACATCAAACCACCAAGCATTTCCACCTCACAGGGGGCTTTTGTGGTGAATGTTGAGTCAGACTGTTTTTTTGTTTTTTTTTTTTAGTTGCTGCTTATTCTTTCTGTGCCACTCATTTCCTTTGTCATCAGATGAATGATCCTCCTATCAGTGCTCTTAACCAGGCCGCTGAAGACCTGGAGTTGTTCCAGTGCACCTTCAATGAGCTAATGCTAAAAAAAAAAAAAAAGCTAAATGCTAATGCTAATAGTAGGTGATGTGTGTATTAGGAGGGGTAAAATACACACACCTTTAGACTTTTCTGACTTCAACACGTCAGATAATAATTAGAAAATAAGATAAGGTAAGATAAGATAGCATTTTATTAGTGCCAAAAGGGGAAAATTCAGATTTACAGCAGTAATACTGGAGTAAAAACAAGGGCAAAAAAGAGCAAAATCAAACATAAAGATAAATCAAAAAAGCTGGAATATTACTTACAGCTGTGCACATGCTGATCATGCCACAGGTTGGATAAATTAACAGCGATATAGATATGAATGTGTGACATTAGCATCTTTTTAACATCACTCACTAAAAACTTCTGTTTTTTTCTTAGGCTTGTCATTTTCCCATCGGATTTGGATGAATCTGAATCTGAACCAGTCAATTCCAAAGACAGAAATTTTCATTTTTACTCATTATCGCGTCTGTGTCGTTGCTTGTTCATCACTCATCCACCCATTCACTCTTCACATTTCCTATAGTTGCATCTGAATACACGCAGCCAACAATGCAGCATTTCTCCAGAGGTTTCTTTTATCTTCCAGGTACGTTTCATTTCTTTGTCTGCCACGCTAAACCCTGATACATAAGCGTCTGGATCTAGGTGAATCTGTGTGCCGGAGTCCTTGATATGGCAGTGACAGCCTCTCAGCGCTCTCCACACCTGGCTGTGCTTTACATAATCAAAAGCCAGTCCCACTACCACCTCTCCCTCTGTCTTTTCCACTTCTTCTTCTTCTTCTTCTTCGTCTCCACAGCTGCAGCAGCGCCTCTCTTCCTCCTCCCGCAGAGACGCTTATTTTCATTCCCGACCTCATGTTCTCCGTTTTTAAATCTACTCTCAATCTTAATTATTCATCTGCGTTTTTCCCCTTCAGCCTCAGCCAGTCACCTCTCAGGGTTTTACCCCGCCGCTCCCCTTGTTATTCTCTCCAGAGGTGGTGGTGCTTGTGATGTGTGTGTGATCTCGGCGTGTCATCAATCCACTACGAGACGTTGAATAATTAGGCCTTCCATGCATTACCCATGCATGTGGAGCCCCTAATCCCCTGGAATTGTGTAAAGTAAACCATCACCCTCAAAGGCCCCCCTGTGACCCCTTACCTCCCCCACAAACCCTGGTTAACCCTCCATTTTAACCAACCCCCATGATAAACCGTATTTCCTCACACACCTCCCCTTTAACATGATTACCAATGGTCCGCTATGAAAGAAATCCCGTCTTTACTGCAGAGGGTGCAATATGTAAATTTTAAGCTTGTTTTGAGCAGCAAGAGAACCACATTTTGTCTCCCTGTAGCTCAGGAATTTCAGATTAAGGACGGGTCATCACTGGTGTGGTGTAATTCCCATGATGCCCCGATGTAAATCAATGAAAAACTTTTCAAAACAAAACAGCATTTGTGGGCATAAAACTTTGGAAGTTCTGTATAATAATTTGGCAGAATTACATTTGTACCGTCGGAGGTCTGAGATCAAATTTAGGTCCTGCCTAGTCAGACTGCCTCTCTACTTTTTCTGTAACTAAATAAAACATAAAAATGCTAATAACAGTGCTGTCCTCTCTGGACTATCACCATTAAAAAAAAAAAGGCCATTATTAAGTTTTTTCAGACCAATTCATATCCCAATGTAATTTGTCATTCAGGGAATCTGCAGAGATTGGAGTATGCATTCAGAGTGTAGTTATGTGGTATGTGGCAATAAAAGTAGAAATGAAATGAATAAGTTTGTATTGTATATTTGCTAAATGTACTTGAGTCTTTTTTTATGATCCTCATTGAGTTTTTCAGTACCCATAACTTTAAGCTTCAGGCAATAACAGCACTTTTTGGGACTTACACTGTGTAATATTTAGAGCGTTCTAACAGAAGAAACTAAATAAAAATGATTGTTTCATTGTTGTATGATCAAACCTGAGATGGGTCCATTCTATCTCTATAAGCAGGTATGTCACATTGGTGAAAATTGTTCAAAATGAAACATCTCATGGCTGTTTAGAATTTCACAAAATCCTCATCTCATAAATCAATAACAAGGATGAAGTGAAAATATTTTAATGGGTGAAGATTAAGAATTCAATGATTTCATGTCTATCCACTTTTTATCAATGCGATGCCTGAGGAGATTTTCTGAATTCAAGGTTGATCTAATAATAATTTTGGTTATAATGAGTTTTATTTTAGAGTCTGTATTGTTTTGAGAATCCTACTCTCATCTCATGTTGTCATATACTCTTATTTGGTCATGGTCCCTTTGATTCTGCCCGAAATGTCTTTGGTACTCCTATTGTGTAACTTGTTGACATGGGGGTGGGGGTTGGTAATTGTTGGGTCCTACAGAATCTCACTCCAAGGTTTTTTGAAAAGTTGGCAGCTCTGATCTGGTATCAATACCAAGTCCCCAACCCTGCACACTGACAAATGAAGCAAGAGTGCCCTGTACATCAGAAAGTGTTGTCCTGAGCAGATGAGTTGTGCTTCTGGACCAGCTGGTTGTTGCGTCGGTCATTTGTTGAAATCAGTGACTGTGACTGAATTTCTGCGCTAACAAATGTGATTGCTGCTGGAGAGGTACATAAGAAAAGTTCAGAAGAACTCAGAAGTGTAATGATTTTTTCAGGAAACCAATCTATTTTACATAGGAATCAGTGCACAGGCTGTTATGGCTGAAGTAGACAGCTGAAAGCACACTCCAATACAAGCATATGCAATTTTTTCTTAGTGAACCTTTAACCCATCTACTGATCTAAACTGTTTAATATGTGTCAAACCACTAATCATATCAAAATGTGTAAATAATTGGTGTAAAATACAGTTTAGTTAGTTATCATGGAAACACCGTCATCTTCTACAACTTTGATTCACCAGTAAATCCATGGAGTTGGATCAGTGACAGTGGATGGACACATGGTTTGGTTTATGTTATGTGTTATGTTATGAATAAGTCATGTTTTCTTCACTTTTTCTCCTGTTTTTGATATAATCCTCCACTTTAATCTGAGTTTTTATGAACATTTTCGTGATCAGTAAATTGAAAACAAGAAAATATCTGATGTATACTAATAAAGTAATAAAGAGTAAATAGTAATTAAATAAATTAAATAGTAAATGAAGTAATTTATAATTAATGGTGATAAATTACTTAGGAAAGTTTTGATATTGAAAAAAATAATAATAATTTGAAAACTGCCACAAAAGCAGTGCTGGGTGTTTATGGGTTAATGAAAATGGAGTTGATATTACAGTGGGGATATTAGAGCGCCAGTTTGTATATGAGCCTTAACCTGTTTTATGTCTGTGGCAAAAATTAACTCTATGGCTGCACGTGCAGAAACACTAGCAAAAGCACCACATGTTGGTGCTCTATTCACTCTTTTCACATAGTCTCATCTGCTTGGAAACTTGTGTGGATGGAGACTCAAATATTTTCTTAGCATCCATTACTCCATCATTACTTATCCCGCCTTTTTATCTCCAAATTTCCATTTCACCCTCCTCACTCTACACTTTTCCACACTCAGCCTCCCTCTCTCCTCACTCCATTTTTCTGTTTGCCATCACACTGCCATTTGTCTTCCCCCCCTGCCCCCCCCCCCCCTCCATCTTTCATCACATTCCCCTCTTTTTAGGTTTATTTTCACATCTTCGCTGTGCAGTCTTTCCTCTTCCATCTTTCCTTCCCACAGTGACACAAATGGACAGGCAGAGAGCAGGACCTTGCATGCTTGCCAATCAGAATGACCTACCCCGGGCTGCTGCATCAATGCATTATGGGTACATTAGGATGAATGTGTGCCGTTAAGTGAACACTGCGATTACAGCAGTGCTGTGCTGTGTGTGATATTAATGGGGCTGGAGTGGCTGTCTCTGCACTACTTTCAGAATCAATGGGCTGCTCGCTGACTGTCAATTCAATCAATTGCGACAGCCAGCAGAGATTCTATGGTTTTCCACTCTTGTGTTTTTCTGTGAGCTCATCAAACAGCTCGCCACTGAGCTCCAAACGCCTCGGTATTCTCACCAGCTGCCTGCTGCTGCGGTTAAACTGCGGCTTCTGCATGTGCAGCTTCCCTCCACACCCCCAGACAAAACAGAGAGCTGCCTCCAGACGAAGGCTTCTGCTGCAATGTGTTTACCCCCAAATTAGCGTAAACAAGACTCTGTGAAGTCTCAGCCTACAGCGGACGCTTGAGTCACTGCAAGCAGACGCTCAGCACCTGTTTGTGTTTACTGACAGCTCAAACATATTAGCTCTCTGCATAGGATTGGCAGAGTAAACAGGAGGCAGTGTTGGGGAGGTTACTTTTGAACTGTAATAGGTTTCAGATGACCCTATGCAAAATATAATGGGATCGAATCAAAGTAGTGTAACTCACCAATTACAATACTTTTAGAATACTTTTCTGTGTTAGCCAAGTTGGCAATAAAGTCACATTTAATACATGTATAATAATGTTTCTGATTTCAAATGGTAAATACTGTTTTCAGCTCAAAGTTCTGGACATGTTCACCTTCCTTGTATGGGTGTTATATTTCACAATACATATTTTACCCCAAAAAATTATATATTAAGATCTAACCTTTTTGTAATCTCCTACATTTTGACTAGAAATGCAGCTTACATCCTTACAATTAAATTGCATTAAAGTGATTAAATGTAAGCAGTCATTCCTAAAACTGATATCGTTTTTTAAAGCTGTATAGATATGCGCTAACGTGCATTTATAAATGTTAAGTTAGGTAGGATTTGTTGGACTTTTCCCTGGTTAAACTGAAATGGCAAAGAGGAGGAACTTTTATTCCATTTTTGTTTCTTTTCCTTCTCAGCATTAAGGACTAATTAACAGTTTTGGCCAAACTGTTGAGGACATTCTCCCAAATTGGATTAGCTTTGTTTTACTTGTTTGTTTCCATTTTTTTTTCTCTTCAATTTGGACAGCCAAAGCTTTCTCTCAATCAATTTGCTGAAGCAGACCAAGCCCCTGCACATGGAGTGAATCACTGGTAACAACATTAAAAAATTCACTGAAAATGAAGACTTGGGGCCAAAAAGAGAAGCGACATCACTTATCTCAAATTATTTCAAGTATTTCAACTGTTCTGTGTCGATAGTGCCTTGCAATTGTTGCCATAGCTAGAGGTAACTCAACTAATTGTTTGACCATTTACATAAAAAAAAAATGCATTATCAGTTTTTTTTTCCAGTATCGTGCGGCCCTAATATGAATATTATCCCTTTGATTGTCTTCCTTGGTACTGTAGGTGAGTGAAAAACAAACGTAAGTACACACTGAAACATTTTAATACCACAGGATATTTACTCATATTCAAATGTTCCAGAAAAACAACTTCTATTCTGACACAATTTTGCAAATGTGTAATTGTTGCATCGTTGAGGCTTTTAGCATAGCCCAAAAGGTAGATGAATACCTCAGAGAACATTTACCATCGTTCTGCCCTATGATATGTTTGGCTGGTTGTTCCAACTAAACATATCTTGGCTGTCTGTAGGAGGAACAGTACATCTATGTTCCTGAAAGACAGCAGACGGTGCCAGAGCGATCCACAACACTGGCAAAGTGCTAATGAAGTGTGGAGATAGGTCTGGCAATGAGAGACTACTGTCAAAGTTTTATTAAAACTACAGCAATGAAGGAAAATACTGTTCAAATTTCTAGCATTGAAAAGGTGTCCTTGTTCCACTGATTTGGCAGACAGACAGGAGAGATAGAGCAAATCCAATTCAGTATGAGAACCAATCAAAAACAGGACTCGAAATGTGAGAGCATAAAGCCAAATGGAGTCTGTCTAGACATGGAGACAACTTGTCAACTGTCCTTCTCTTAATAATGGACAGTTTCTTTGATGCTTCACTCAAGTTTGTCTCAGTGCCTTTGCTAACCTATGTTTTCTAGAAATGTGTTAAAAGCAAGTCATTCCTGCCTGGAGAGAATATAAAGAACAGAACAAAAAATGGTACATTCTGTACAAGCTCTTTGACATTTTAAGGGCCGTAGTTATTGCATTCACTAACTTTTACCGTAAAAGTTGGACTTCAGTAAATGCAACAGATTTTGTCATTGAAAAAAAAAAAAAAAAAAAATTAACATCTTAGTAGTTCTAAGATTTTGGGGTCTTGGCCTTTATTAGAGACTGTGTAGTGCAGTGGTCCCCAATCTTTTTTGGGTTGTGACCCCATTTTAACATCACAAATTTCTTCAAAACAGACTTTTATTGGGCTACAATTAATTTGTTTTTGATCATGTAAGAGTTTGCTGTACTATGCTGCAAATAAACATTAATTTTAGACACATTTAGTCTATATAATGTGTATTATTATGGACGGAGGCAGAAAAGCCAGGTTCAGATTACTGCACTAAGTGAGAATTTTATTTTCCTTGGTCAGGATATGTACAGTTAGTCCAGTTTATATTTACAAGGATGACAATTAATACTGAGCAAACAACAAATAAACTATAAATTAGGAAAGAGCTGCAGCATCTGAAACTGACCACAATGAACATGTGACCGATAAACAGTAACATAGTACTTTAGTTTCAGTTTGTCATGTATATTATGTATGCAATTGTCTCTCAACTCACCATATATTGTTAAGTTTTTTTTTTTTTTTTTGGTCAATTACCAGAAATTTCAGACAACCCCATCAATTCCTAACCCCAAGGTTGAAAAACACTGGTGTTGAGAGACAGAAAAGATTGGGAGAGAGAGGAATGACATGCAAATAAGAACTTGGTCCAGAAATCAAACCAAGGTCGCTGCCATGTCTGATGAATTCTACATTCATACATATACCAGGTGAACCGCTGGGACATCCTGCAGGTCAGATATTATTTCTTTTGGCCTTCCATGTGTTATCGTTCTCCTTATTTTTCTGTTTCATGTATAGAAGAGAATTGGGCTGCAGTAGAGAATAAGTTATTTAACATTCATAATGATTTTGCACAGAGCTGTTTTTATATATATACACAATCAGCTGTTTGGAATAATGTGCCTGCGGCTAACACAAATTGAATTTAGATTACTTGTTCCTTCTGATATTCGTTCGCACTAGCAGAAGAAATGTGTTGTTCTAAATGTTAAGTCCCTCTACAAACATATTTTTACTGTTACACAGCCCACTGCAGTTCTTCATACATGCAAACTGTGGCTGGCAGCAGGGTCTGAATTAACTAAAGACTACAAACAGAGGGATCAATGGAAGTCACTTCCCAGGACTTTTCCTCATGATAGCAGTTAGAAATCTCAGTGGCGCTGTCTTTGATTCTCCTTTTTGATGAAATGAAAGTTTTCTTTGCTGAGCCTTTGTTCCTCTTGTAGCTATGAACAACATTCATTCATTATCAGCCAACAACAAACTGGCTTCTTTAACAGTATGCCCCATAAGTGGTGGAATTCACACTTTGATTGATTTCCCCAATATTGGTTGAAACTAATAAAACTAACAGCAGACTGAAAAGATGAACGGTATTGATTTGAAGTCTCAGCTCTGATGAAGTTGAAACACCAATATTTGTCATGTCACAGTTTACCAGACACCCTGGAGTACATTTTTGTATTAGTGGAGCGAGCCAAGAAGTTAAACTAATAGCATTCAACAAAAGACAGTAAAGTAATTTACCTGGTATTGGTATAATTAGCATTCATTTCCAGGTCACATGACTCTTCTTCATGCTTTTCAACTCTGATACTATGCTGTTTGTTTAAGATCTGCATGTTGGAACGTACTTAGCCGGGGAGAAAGAGACAAAAATATTTGTTGTTCTGTACAGTTATGGACAATGTACAGGAGAGATTTAGTTATCTGTTCGGTGCAACAAGACAGTAGACGTTTTTCCATTGACCCACAAATATAACTCTAACATAAAAATTTACCTAATGGAAAAGTGAGAGGTGTTTTTTTTTTTTAATTTGTATATTGCGGAAAACTACAATTGAAGGACCTTTTTTCCCCCCGCAAATATTCATGTAAATAAAAAAAAATTAAAAACCTGGATGTGGAAGGATAGAAGAAGAAGAGTTTTAAAAGTAAAATGGTGTGGTATGTCAGGACACACCAGGAAACTGAATAATTTTATGATTTAGTACGAGATAGAGAGGTAATATATAATAATGAATATATCTGTAAATATACACTATATTTACATTCGTTGCCATGTTTATGGAATGACTTCAACTCACGATAGTAAACAAATCATCGCATTTGTGACTCAATGGAAAACCTGATATTTTCTTTTTTCGATAAATACCGGCAGTTTCGTGCGTAAACCTAGTTCAAAAGTAATTAGTGAGAGAGAGCCCCTCTGCATCAACGAGGAAAGGCAAATTCAGATATTAGATCTACGAAAAGAGTAAAAGATAGTTTACATTTTGATTCATGTTGGAAGGTTTGTGCATGCTAAGGTACTTACATGAAGTGTTTTACTTGGAGACGGTTGTTTGTTAGTGTTCGATAACTCAGCTACTTGGCATCTCAGTTGCCTTTATCCATGACAACAGCCACAATACACTGATTTCTATGTATGGGACTAATTGGAGTTGGAGTAAAAATCCTTTTACTTTTCCTCCAGGAGGTCACAGCTTCTCAATGAACCAATGTCAGCAAACAACTGCTGTCCAGCACAACACAGACAACACACACTTCATATAAGCAAAGGCTAATTTTAGTATAGACAGCTACATTTTAACCCATAAACACCCACTACTATTGTTTTACTATTTTCTCTAGATTTAACCTTTCATATGTTAATCTCCATTTATGCTAATATTATCCTCTGTATTTTTATGTTGGGTTTTTTTGGGGGGGATGAATGACATGTATTATCCTATATTTAATTCACTGATCATGTAAATGTTCTTAAAAGTTTAGATTAAAGTGGAGGATTTTATGTCAGAATGAGAGAAAAATTAAGAAAAAAAGGAACTTTTTATGCAAATATATCCGTAACTGAACATAAACCTAGTGTGTCCATCCACTGTGCTGGATCCAACTCCATGGGTTTTACTGGTGAATCAACATTGTAGAAGACGAAGCAGCTGAACATCCAAATGGGTCATATGTGATGACCACGAAAAGATGAAAAACTATATTTCACACCATTATTTCCATGCATTCAAAGAATTAGTGCATCAACAGGTATTAAACAGTTTAGATCAGTGGATGTTTTCGGTCTCAAGTTTGAGTCTTTATGGGTTAATGTCCTTGTGAAAATATCAGTACAATACATAAGCACATATATACGCACATTGGAAATAAAGGGATAAACAGTGTCATCCATTGACCAACGTAATGCCCAGAAGAACAGAAGAAAACAGTGATTATTCTTTCTTTTTTGATAAATGATAGAATGATCATGCCTCATTTTCCTCTTTAAAGTGGTTCCATACTGGGTAGTATAAATCCTACTGGTTTACTGACTATAGTTCTGCTTTTTTCTGAGGGTTTTCAGTTGCATATCTAAAACCTGCTGATTATACAGAAAGTTAAAGTTAATAAAAGTGCAGTTCACATCAAATTGTTAATGCATGTTAGAGGTGTCTTTTTTATACCCTCACTGCCTTTGGATGCTTGCAGTTTAGTCCAAAATGTCAAAGATTAATCCACACGCCCCCCCTCTGGACTTCAACATTGAACCCTGTGATGTGTCATGGCCTTCACATCTTGTCATCTCTGACCTGCAGGGAGACTAAATGTGTTCATTGTGCATGTGAACCTGAATCATCTAGGAATTTATCTTGACCCTGCATCTTCAAACCCTTTCCAAAAAGTTCTGAAAGCTTTAATGCTGTGGGACTCTAAATTATGCAAGAAATGTGAGGGAACCTACTTTTCTATAGCAGATAGTGCTTGCTGGGCTTTATGAAGCGGACCCCTCAAGGACCTGATGAATTTTGAATTCGGAAAGCTCCTGTCTAGAAGTACAGGAAATTTACATTCAGACAAAGTCTGCAAAGTCCCCAAACCCAAACTGAGATAACCCCGGTGACATCATTAACTTTATTTTTTAAAGCTTCTTCACAGGAAACGACATTATATATTATTCTGTTTTAAAAACGTTAAGCAATAACATCCTGGCTCTACACTGACCTTATAATAGAACAGAACATTATTGTCCTCCAAAGTGGAAAATGATCTTTAGTTCACTGAAAATAAACATAATATATATAAAGAAATACACAAACATCAAACACACACACACACACACCATGACCAATACACTATAGGCATACACAGCTGCTGGTTCAGTTTCCAGACTGTACCTGGCATAAATGATGCCTTATATATGTTTCTCTAACCTGAAGGTGTCCTGTACCGTCATCTGGAAGGCATTATTTTACATAGAGGATTAAAGAGGTGTTCAGTGTCACTAATAATAAGTCGAGCTTTCCAGCACACAGTAGTGTTATATAACATGTGTAACGGTCCTTGTTGTGAACACATAATTCGTGTAGTAACCTTTTCAATCCAGCCTGTTTGTTTTTATTTGCCATGTCAAATGACCAAGACACTAAACAGGACGCTGCTCTTAAACTCTCTCTCCATGTAGACAAACTCTACTTCCCCTTAATCTCCTGATAAGAAATAATCTTGTCCTAGCTTTCTTGTAGATAAACAACTCCATCTGAGGGTTTTCTTTTTCATATCAATTCAATAATTCATTCAGAGAAATAGCGGCTGAATTTACGATGTAAATACATTTTCACCTGCTCACACAAAGAGTGATGCTCACTTGGAATGTTTTGCAAAATTCACAACAGACATTTTTTGTACTTTATTTCAACCTAGTACAACATCTGGACTACAGTGGATGCACCTATGCACATAGGATCTACTAAATACTAATTTGGGTGTACTAATTTCTGTGCACAATCTAGATTTTTGCGTGTGAGGTTTGCAGGTGATTTACTAAGACTGTTTGTACAAATGACAACAGATGCAAAGTTTCCCTACAACTACGTAAATGAGGATTTTTGTTTGTGCTACTGGTTGTCGTCATGGATACAATGCATTGAAAAAACTGCTCTGGGATATGACAACAGTAAAGGTAACAGTGCACTGAACGATCCAGATGCATGGAAATGTAACGTTGGAGGACTTTTGTCAGAAGGTATTGTATGACTCCTCCTTGTGACTGGAGGTGTGTGT
>JAPSES010000019.1:14678877-14690782 GCA_029822895.1 Maxillicosta whitleyi | reverse complement strand
TTTGAGCAGGGAACTTCATGAACATGTTTTGTATAGTCCATAGAACAATTCTAACTGGAGTTTATGAAGGCATAATATGGTCCCTTTAAAAAATATATGTTGTGACACTATTTCTATAGGAATGCCATCCATGTATATGAGTAATTCTGAAGTGTGTTTATAATTACCAAACAATAACGCCTTAGTCTTGTTCACACATGTCTGTTCAGTGGCTGAAAATGTCCTGGAAAATAATTTTAGGGAAAAAAAAAAGTTGGAACCCTGAAATAATGTTCATGCCTTTGGAAGTACCACTTTGTTGTCATTGCACATACCTGTTGTTGTAATAAGAACAAACATATTTCACGAGATTAGACAGAAAAAAGTGTAAGTTCATGATCTGTCCAGCCTTAACAGATTACCTACTGAAATGAATCTTGTGACCTCGACTACACATTGTATCCTCAGACTTTAAACTCATGTTTGTGATTCACTTAAAAAAACACACACATACAATAGAAAACATGTCTGTCGCGCCGCCTTCCTGCCCTCCTGCTTTGACTCGCTTTCCCACCTCATTCATCTCCGGCCTCTGAGGGGGGTCAACTTGTGACCACAGGCCACGCTTCAAATTGTCGGGTCAAAGGTCGTCTTTTCAGTCTTCGCTAAGAGTCTGGGGATGTTTGGTGTCATCAAAGCGAGACGCGAAAGGGCACGACAAGGTAAAATTGCAACTTGAAGCTCTCTGGATTCTCGAGTCATTGCATGTGTGTGTGTGTGTGTTAAATAAGCAGGAGTTATCCTCGTCTGTTGGCATGACGATTGCCATGGAAACTTAGAGGGAAGTTTGGTTGATTTTGCTGTGCGCTTTGCCCGTAACTAATGACATGCCTCAAGCGTTATTCCCCAATATAGACACAGCCAGGAATAACACACCATCTTTTTCAAGTGAAATCACAGGGAATAAGATTACTCGAGGGGCTGGAAGTGTACGTTCTCGACTACATGAAAGCTGAATCCTCATGAAGTCCACCTCTAAGCCCCCTACTCTGCAAAGCGCTCTGCTTAGACACGCACATGTGTACCTTTATCTCCAACACTGTTCTCTCCAAACCACAGTGTGGAAACTTAATTAATCTGATAATGTTAATTCGCTCTTTCGTGCGGAAGACGAGGACTAAACGCTCCTCTTCTTCCATTGCTAAACCTGTTGGGTGACGTGCTCTATCTCCTCACCCATTCTCTTAAATGTTTTTGCTCTGGAAGGACACAGTGACTCATACAAAAGCACAGTTAAAGTCTTATCATGATTGATTGATAAAGACACAGACGGAGCAGAGAGCTTGGCAATCATTTCCTTTAATTAAAAATCATAAACGCATGATTGCTCTCCCTCTGGCAGGAGTCTAACCCTTCTCTATGGGATGGTACGAGCCAGAACAAACTCCCCCCCCTCCCACGTATTCCCCTGCACCTAACTCCCACACCACTTCATCTCATTCTATGCATGTGCAGCACTTTTTCATGTTGGAAATTAAAGGTGAGGGTGGTGTACCTTCAGTACTTTGTATCTGCGCTGTGTTCTACTGCTTTTTCTGTTTGACTCCACATTGTTGTCAAGCAAAAACTACCTTTAGTTGCGGAAAAAATTATTAGACCGCCCTTTGTCTTTTTCAATTTCTTGTTCATTTTAATGCCTGGTAGAACTAAAGGTACATTTGTTTGGACAAATATAATGATAACAACAAAATAGCTCATAATAGTTTAATTTCAGAGCTAATATTTATCAATTTTCCATGTTTTCTTGATAGTAGGGCTGTCATTGTACTGACAAAAACAGTGGTTTTAGAAATTCCATGTTTTGTTTTCTGTTTGTTTTAATCACATGAGACAAAAACAGGAGTTAGCACTTGACCGCATAACTGTGGTTTCTGATGACATTTGATGGTCTAATAATTTTTTCCTCAACTATATAACTAAACCCCAATTTTGTTGTGTTGTAAAGCTTTTACATTTAGTCTCAACTTCCTTCTTGTTCACATTATTTCCTAAGTGGCAACAATCTGAAGACCTGATGTTAATGTTGACATCCACTCCATTATGATGCAGTTCATGTCAGTTGAAGCTCACTAGAAAAACATCAGCACTAGTTGGACGATCAAAGTTATCATAGGCAAACTCTTGCAGTCATGTGAATCGCTGAAAGCAGTAGACTTTACAGAATGGCGCCAGTCTACTGACATTATGAAAATAGGAACAAATCAGTCCTGAGGGGGAGGGACTTAAACAATAAAAACACACCTTTCACATTTCAAGGGTAAATGTTACCATTAAACCATATCCGTATGTTTGTTGTCATGGAGCATGTTTTTGTTTTTGCTCTCACAACAGTCTTTTCTATCTATGTCGGCTCTGCCTAAACTTAACCGACTACATCCCAAAAGGAAGTTATGAAGTAGTTTTTTAATCTGAGGTATCATGCATCATTGTCATTGTTCTTCAAAGAGGTTTGAACGCATGAACAAACCTGGAATCCATACGACCATAAACAGTGTCTTCTGTGTATTTTATTGAAACATACTTGTCTCTTGTTCTTTTCTATTTCCTGTGGATCATTCACACGACAACCCAAGTAAGCGTCAGCCATGGTTTTGGAGCCGTTTCAAAAAAACTTGTTATTTATTAAAGCTTCCCTAGGAGTAATAATGCTGGGGGGGTACAGAGCACTGAGTCCTATCACCTGTTCATATCATTTACGATATTCGGTTTTTCTTAGTCTGTTCCATACTATTCACCCAGTGTTCCTTTAATGGCTCCTGGGGCTCAATGATGACAGAATCCAATGGCGCTTTTCCACTTACATGGGACCGGCTCGTCTCAGCTTGACTCGTTACTCCTACACGGTGCGTTACTTCCATGTCGTCTGCTCAGAGAGTTGCCGAAAATTCGCTCATTGCGTATTTTCTCATCTGGATTTTTACCCCCGCCACTAAAGACTGAATCTACGTGACCGTCTATGGTGTAGTTTTGTTCTGTCATCGTGTGGATTCATGTTTCGCTATTCACTGTCTTACTTCCACTTCGGGTTTTTGTAAATCGCGGGTTACAGAGAAAACGGTCTGACCAATCAGTGTCTGCAGTGTCGTGACATCACGTTTTGGTATCCGCACCAGGATTTTGGAACCTCGACTGAGGCGGTACTAAAAAACTAGTATCGGGTCCCAGGTTCTTTTTTGTAATGGAAAATCAAAAGAGCAGTGAAGAGTCGAGTCGAGTAGAGCTGGTACCATGGAGTGGAAAAGCGCTACAAGGCGACTGGATGGACCTCCTCACCTGTCTCTTCAGACTAGATGGACCCCCTCATGTGCCCCCACCCTACTGCTTCATAACAGACTGGAACTACATCCATAAATCAGTCCTGGTGCATCTACAGTCTGTCCGTCCATGGGAGTGCATCTGTCCTTCACTGTGGTTCTGAGGTTTCTCTTTTCCCACTGGGTTGTTGGAGTTTTTTCTCGCTGAGAAGGAAGGTCTAATTGGACGGGGGGTGCCCAGAACATTAATCCATTCCCTTCATCTACCATTTATTTGACTAAAATTGAATTAAGTTGAATTGAAAAATCTTATCTTTATATTGTGTGATTTCTCCTGCTGGCCAGAAGTCAAGCCCTATGTTCCCCAGGCCAACATACACAACAGGAATGTAGTTCTGTATGGAAGGGTGAAGGTCGACAAACCATAATTCCAGGCAGTGGTTTTTCACACATGGGCACTGGGGAACAAAGTTATTGGAGAACGTTGGTACACTCCCACTGGCCATATATGAGCCCTATTCTATTGCCCTATAGTCAGGGGACTTTACTGGAGTAATTACTTTTCAGTTGACTTTTTACTTCTACTCCTTACATTTTCATGTTATTTTCTGTTTCATGTGACATTTGACAAATAAAGAATGACAAAGGTGCAACATAAAAAAAACCAAAACCAGACACTCAAATAATGCAACTGTTACAGATACGAGACAGTACAACACACTTGTTAACAGACCTAGACAGAGAACAGAGAAAACCGGCAACATATTTAGATATTTGTTGATAAATCAGTTATCTATACTTTCTACTCCTTAAATTTCATGTTAGTCCTATTTCATTCCGGCTTGTCATCATTCCAATAAAAAATTACTATCCAGAAAAATCACAGAGGCAGAAAAGCCAGGTTCAGATTACTGCGCAAAGTCAGAATTATATGGATATGTAAAGTCAGACCAGTTTGTATTTACAAGGATGATAATTAACACTGAACAAAAGAACTAAACTAGAGCTGCAGCATCTGAAACCGACCACAGTGAACATGTGACAGATAAACAGAACCACAGTGCTTCAGTTTCAGTTTGTCTTTTATGTATTGTGAATATCACCAAATCTTTATCAGTAATTTTTTTTTTTTTTTTTAATCAATTACTTGAAATTTCAGGTGACCTAATTTGAATTCCAGTCGACCCCATGTGGGGTCCCGACCCCAAGATTGAAAAACCCTGCTATAGTAGCTCTACACCAGCAGGTTTGGGCTCTTGCACCACATGCAGCAGCCAAAATTGGAGGAAAAAAACACAAGAATTCGAGAATACACACCTCCCATCTGCAGAGCTCTTCTTGATCCAAATCAAAAGACTGTATATAAATATAAATGACCTGATGCTGTTTTTCACACCGCTGCTCAGAAGAGAAGGCAGTTTTCCAAGCTTCTATTTTGAGCCACAGCGTAGATCGGTAAATTCATGTCAATCATGTATTTAACCCCCTTTCCTCTTTCAAAACACCTGTGATTATCCAAAGTCTGCTTCACAGGATAGACTTTCTACACCCTTAGACACCACAGAAGTGAGTAGAACTTGTTTATTTCAGTCAAACTCTGGCAACTTTAAGGAGAAACTATGTATTTATTAATATTTAAACCAAACCGCACTCTTTCCCAAACCATACTCCCAGTCTTTACTTCCCTCTGGTTACAAAACAGCAGTAAAAATATCATTCATAACAACTGAAGTTTTCCTACAACAAAAGCAAGACACTGATTACATTTAGAGCAAACGATAATGCAGGTGGCTTTATGTTCATAACAAAATGTCACTGAAGTTGCATTTTCGTGTATATATGAGCATTATACAGAAAACAGAGTTGCTGGTTTGCGGATAGAACTCTAGCACAGGAAGGTGGGAATGAGATGAAAAGCCTGAGGTTGATGGTTTTCATGTGGGCAGTGGTTCTCACGCAGCAGACCGTGGTTGGACCATCTCCCAGCCCTGCAGCTCCAGGCAGCACACACATGTTTAACAAGTCCAAAGGTGAAACCTACTGTAGGTTCTTCCCAAAGTCCTGCAGCAAGTCAAACCTGGCGAGATGGAAGAGTTGAAAAGTTAAAGAAAATAACAGCATTATAGCATCAGGGTGGAAAGAAAAAACAGAATCAACAGGCAAAGAAATGCAAGCCCCCGCTCCCTTAATCATCATGCACATCATACTGCCATGGAATGTCCTAATTTCTCTGGCACCTGAATAACTGAGAAACCTTTCAAGAGGGAAATTGGACCCGTACTGAAGTGGTCTTGGCAATATGTAGTCACATTTTTGTTAGTTATGTTGTGTTTTTCTTGCAAGATGTGGGCTATTATGTGTAACCTATCCTACCCTCATGAATTCACAGCTGAGGATGGTTAAATTTGTCATGTGGATTGGTACGGAACAGAGCTGAGAGAAACAGTAGCTGCAAATGGTTCCAAGTGTTGGTTTTGTACCTGCTCGAGCACATGGGTGGAGTTGAGTGCAGGATTCACATAATGTCAGGTATGTCGGAGGTAAAAAAAAAAAAAAAAGGGTAACTTTGTTGGGTTGTTTTTGGTGACTGACAGATGTTGCTGCGAGGTGAGTTCCCTGCAAGGCTGGTGAAAACATACAACAAACTGCAGATGTCTTCACGTGGTGCCGGTTAATTATCCCAGCTGCGATGCAGTTTGGGGCTCATATGGTGATATCATATTTTTATATTGAAGTCTTCATTTTTTTGACATGCACAAACTCACACTCACCCCCCTTTTGTCTACAGGCTGTGGTTTCACTGCACACTTCACCTACAATGAACCCTGTAATGTGACAGGCAAAGGACAGCTAATCAAAACAGCATTTGCTCGCATGCAAAAGTCCTGTTTCATAATTATACTTTTGGTTTGACCTGCATTTAGTTTGTCCTCGGGACATTTTCAAGCTTCATAGAAGGAATAAAGAAGTTAGCATCTTCAAATATTTGCAGTAATGTCAAACTTTTGTTGTTTTTTTCCCCTAAAACTAGTGTATTTCATGTTAATGTCTCTACTGACAAAGTGTGTGTTCACTATGTCTGTGTTTTAATGTGCTTTTTACTTAAACTTAATTTTATGTGTGTTTTGTTTGTAACTGTTGCACCTTGAAGACAATTGTATTTTGTAATGTAATGTACATTCACAATAAACATTGAATTATATTATATTATATTGTAATATTCTATTCATTTTCTAAGCTACAAGAGCGTATCCAACAGTGCCGATGTTGCTACAAGATGAAACGTTCTATTCTATTTTGTTCTTTTCTAGTATAATGTACAGCACCTTAACTCATCTCATGTCATTTTTGAATAATTACACAACACAAAAATCTTTGGGGTTCAGTCGAGCGTTCTGTAACATGCAGCGACACATTGACTCAAGCCATTTATTTGATCAAAATACACAGGAGCCCATTCTTTTTTCCTGAGCTGACAGCTAATATAATTGTGAGTTTGCAAAAAAAAAAAAAAAAAAATGACAGTGTTCTAATGAATGGCTTAATTCCTCACATGGTTACACTTACAATGCCTCATAAGTATAGGTCATATTTTAATAACAGCTAAATTTTTTCCTGGAGGCATTCTGGGCTCATTCACTCACATCTTTTCAGCAAATCTTAATAACACCGGGGGAAAAAAAACAAAAAAAGAGCTTTGCACATCCTCGATATTCACATGTCTGCACCTCAGTGAGTCACTTGAGCAGCTCGGTTGCAGATCTGTACCGTAGATAAGATGTAACTTTAGATTGTAAACAACTGCTATTTCCTGCAGAAAGCCCCATGGTTGTGTTTGGTAGTTTTTAATCTTTTCCTCATTTATAATTGTCTCATTGTCTCTTTCTATGAAAAAAAAAACTAACGTTGGAGAAATTTTCACACGTATTCCTCCGGTTACAATATTTCTAGGCCAAAACATTAGGTTTCTTTTGTGACCCTGCGTTGAACTACGCTTAATTGCCTCGCCAGTGTGGCAGACTGTTTGTATTCAACTTAAATGAGAGATAATGAGGATAAAGTACGGGTATGAAAACGTACTCGTTTCTGTAGGGGCATAATGTTTACTTACAGATTCATCTTGTGGGCCAGGAGAGAAGAAAATAAAGGCGTATGGAAATAAGCGGCGCTACTGTACGCTGTTAATGTAGCTCCTTGATATAGCAAGTGTTTCCATGGAAAAGAGCGGATTCAGTTTTTACAAGTTCAATTAGACAAAGACAGGAAGGCTGTACTCGCACAGTGAAGTCATGAGAAAGAAACATGAAAAAAAAAAAAAGCCCCTGAGGTTAGCGGCTGGATTCTTATGACTGCAGTCATGCACGCCATAATTGGTTCAAACTGAAGAGCAATCATTTTACACTTGCAGTCAAATGTGTCTTTGAACATCGAGGCGTGTGCTGACGTGAGTGCATTCTTTTCTTTCTGTTTGCTCTGTATGTGTGTGTGTGTGTGTGTTTTGCATTGCATGTGGAAAATCCCCTGGCTCAATAATACAATAAGGCTGTCTTGAACACACAGTGTCATTAAACTAGACAGATACAAGATAAGACGCAACTATTCTGTATTCTTCTTTTTGTTTTGTTTTGCTATTCTTGCTTATCATCTGTGGGGAAATTGTCTGATAATGCTCCTGCCCAAACCAGGTGTCAACACAAATACATGTAATGTCAATATGTTTTCACACAAACACAAAAAAAGTACCTCATATTAAAAATTCTAGATTATTTATGTAATAATATTTAACATTATGGCATTTTTTTAACCATGTTTCTCATCTGTTGGAGCCATATGGATGATGACATTTAAGGCCAGATTTATGAAATGAGCACAATATAATAAATATATTTATGTATAAAGACAATACATAATGAAGCCAAAATCCAGAACGAGTGTTAAATGAATGGATGATTTTTTTTTTTTTTTTTTTGTCTAATTTAACAGAAAAGTGAAGGTTCTGACATAGAGCTGGAGGTGATTGTGAATGAATCAACCCAAATGTAATGCTATAACACAGTTAAAAATACTTAAAATAACAGCCTGTTCACAAAGACGTATCTGTAAGACCATTGTGAACGAGGACGGTGCATCCCATAGAGGAACTTACAGAGCTCATATTTATCTAAACCCACTTTTATTAGTCTTTGGTTCATTTATTTGTGTATTTGGACCCTAATAGTTACATACATACAGTTTGATGTTGAACCCTCCAGGTGCTGCAAAACTATCTTTATATTCATTAAGTCAAAAAAAATAAAAATCATGTGGATCTCATTTCAATTCCTTGTTAATTTGTTGCATCTATAACTAGTTACATCACAACATTTGCACATATAAGATCAAGACTTCTTATGAACATTTCTCCGAGTATGACATAATTGTTTATCAGCAGCAGTGGTTGTAGTAAAAACTGAAAATATGTGCATGAGCCGATTACCTGAAATATTCATTTGTTAGTTAAATGGGACAGAGCAGCGCAGCCAATAACCTGGAGGAGGTGGGTGTGACGTGGTTCATTTGCATTTAAAGGGCCAGTGCTCAAAATGACCTTTCTGGTGTCATTACTCAGAAATATTGTTGAAGATGGACCTGTGGAGTTAAATTAATGAAGAATTCAGACCCAAACAGAACATTTGCAGTTTATGTAGAACACAGGGGAATGAAATGAAATGTATAATTATATTGTTAAAAAACAAACAAAAAAAAAAAAAAAAACAGCTAAATATCACCCCAAATTTTAAAAAAAAGTTAGGAATAATATGATGCAAATATGTCTCACAATGTATGATAATTAACTAATCCATGAATTTTTCCCAACCCTGAAATGTGCATCTTACATCAGTTGGAATAAGTCCATTCTGTGGTAAACCTGGATTTTGTGTATTTAATTATTATTGCCTGTTGAGAAAAGGAAAAATGTAATGGATTACAAGAAACATCTGCAAAAATATGCTTCCAATGGCAAACTCATTTAATGTATGTTGTATACATTGCCATATTTTGTCATGTTTTGTTTTGGGGAGATTATAGTTTGAAGTGATATAAGTCTGCACAGCTGAACGGCTGAGTTGTTGACATATAAATGTGGCTGCTGTGAGAAAAACAAATAAAAAAGCAGCGTTTGACAGAATGACAAAAGACCTGAACAAAAGAGTTCTGTCTGTTTATGAGTGCAACCAGGGACAGATCCAGAACAAATGGAAGGCTGGGACAGGAGGACAGTAGGGTCCAGGGTCGGAGCCCCAGTGAAGGATCATGGGAGTGAAGTGAAGTTAACATTATAAATGCTACAAATCACAGAAAACTGTATTTATTATTACTATTATTATTATTATTATTATTATTAGTAGTAGTAGTAGTAGTAGTTGTTGTAGTAGTAATAGTAGTATACACTAATAAAATGATTACATTATGATTAACCTCACTAATGTAAATACGTTTGGAACCAAAACAAAAAGTTGGAGTCAGTTATGACATTGAATCCCATTGAATCTATTTTAAAATTAGAAACAACAGGGTACAATAATAACAGGTATAGGCCTACGTTTGACAACTTTGTGTCATTCATTCATTCAACTCAAAGATATTTAATACTTAGGTCATGCTGTTACATACTTCCAACTCTATAACAGTATTCTACATACCTTCATAATCATTTTTCATGATTAGACTCCCCCCCCCCCCCAATATAAGAAACAGAAGAGACTTGGTATGCTGTAAAATACATGTGGACACATAACTCAGATGACCAGAGTTCAAATCCTGGCAAGACAGGTCAAACTTAGAACAGAATCTTTATTTTGTCAGTAGTAGTTTGTCACATGGATGGATGTAGTCAAAGAGGTCATTAATGGCAGTCGGTGTGAGAGAAGAGGATGTAGAAGAAAGGGTTTGATTCGCTGTGGCGACCCCTGAAGGGAAAAGCCCAAAGGAGAAGTGGTTTGTCACACATGTTAACATACACCACATACTGACATTTGTCTTCTGTCTTTAACCCCAGAGACACTTGTCATGTCAGGTACCCGAAGACCATCAGCCAACAACCCTCTGCCAGTCCAGGGAGTTGAACCCGTGACCTTTCTGTCACAAGCCGATTCTCCAGCCGTTTAGGTTCCGGCCGCCTCCTAACATTTTATGTGTTCACCAGATACTACGTAGAGATCAAATGTATCTGTGGTTTACACAAACATACAATGGAACCCTTTTTTCCTGGTAACTGAGTTGTGCCGCCCCTCTGTTTCCCTTTATGAAAAATGCAAACATCTCACTCCATTTTTTCTTGTCTTTGTTCGCTTTATTCCTCCATCCATTCATGGGCATAAGCGTGCCATTGGAATCAGCAGCGTGGCTATCTGGCCTGCCGGTTCAGCGGCTGCCTGGTCGGTTGGCCTCTCTACCTGACAGCTCCTCTCTTTCCACTCCACCGTCGCTGAATGTTATCTGCACAGCTGTGTTAGTCTACATCCCCGTCCCACCCTCCATGCGTGAAGCTTGTGTACCTCTTAGACTGTGCAAAGCCGGGGAACAATAGCATCTTGTGTCCCGTCCCCTGTTATCTGTCCTTCACTCCTTTATTGAAAAGGCTTAACTCATTTTCTATTAATTATATGAAAACAAAGATTTTAGCCAAAGATGAGCTCCCTCAGCGATCCTGGAGCCACTTAAACTGTTCTTTAATCTCAGTTATGAAGAGGGAACAATGAGGCTGTTGTGCTGCTGTGGGAGAAAAAAATGCATTTAAATGACACTGAGATAATAGGCATGCAGTCTTACATCGACTCATATGAATATCTCAAATCTTGAATAAACGCATTAGGTGTCTTTGTTATGAGACTAGCAACAACATATTGTGTGGATGGATCAGTGGAAGATGTGTGTGTGTGTGTGTGTGTGTGTGTGTGTAAGTGTGCACAATAACACTTGTTTATGAGTGCGCTATTGTATTGAAACTACCTTATTATCCAACGCAACGATAGTTAGCATTGTTCCTGAGCCTTGTAGCAGTAACGTCTCCTTTTAACAATTTAGCTGCCATTATTATACACACACACACAAACAACACGGTTAAAATATGGATCCAAAAAAGCGGAGTTGAAAGAAAAAGCTCTTTATTTAGCAAAAACAAGAATAAAACAAAAATACAACCCAACTAATAAAACAAACATCAACCAAGGATGATGTGTTAAAACCACATGGAGGGTTCAGTAGATGCAGGACTCCCCTCTGTTTCTTCTGGGATCGGATGCTGGCAGTACCCATTCCACGGGGGGCAAGTACGTGGCGAGACGAATGAGGACAACAGAAAAATAAACCGACAAGGTAAGTGAGGAAGGAGTGCACTTATATAGTGTGTGGTGATGGTGACAGGTGTGTGGAGAAGAAGAAACATGTGAGTGAAACAAATATGAATGGGTGTGACAATAACAACAACAAATTAAGATCAAAATCAGTCTGTGATTCTGACGTCTGTTTTAACTGTTTTAAGAAAAACTAGAAAAGCAGCACAGTTCCCCCACATATTGTGACTGACACCCCGCAATATTACTCCCACATTTGTTTTTTTAATCTATTTT